>KZ308862.1:1558812-1570717 GCA_000376725.2 Ladona fulva
ACAAGAGTATTAGTGTATCCGACAGCGTCATTGTTTTGTGTTGTATTTTTAGGTGAGGGTGGAAATTACTTTGTCCAAATCTTACCACCGGAACATTGTTCTATTTGTAAGATTATCTAAATAAATAATGAATGTAACCTGAAAATAATACAGCGATATGAATAAATGCATTCAGAGTTCAATCCGAGTGGCGGTCTTGGGTGGGCAATCTTTTGGAGAGTGTGTGCAAAAGTCGACCAAAGTATTACAAAAAGAGAACGTTACAATTTAAATTTTCGCCCACGTGGCAACGTGGGCGAAATTTCCGTGAGTTTGGAACTTGGGAAAAATTTCCCACGTTCCAAACTCAAAAGAAATCTCTCAATTCAAATGTCAACGGCTTTTTCAGAATTATTGATAGCCGGACCAAATGACAGCAACTGAGAAATCAGCCCTGTCTTTGCCTTCCCCCCCTTTTTTCCCCCCTCGACTGTTTCCTGATTTGTTCCTCGGACTGCCCCTCCACCCCCTCTGTTTTTGTATATATTCTGTGTTTTTTCCCTTTGACTCACCTGATGATGCAGCCATGCTGCGAAACCATGGTCGTGCGTGTATGAATCTTGTGGTTTAGTAAAAGTTTTGAACATGGAGTTTTTTAACGTTAATCATTACCACAAAGTTACTCCTGATTCTGTGTCGTTTAGTTGAATAGTATTTGAACACCAATCCTGTCACGTGATTCGTCGAATTCGAATTCTGTGCGGTGGAGCCCACGTGCGAAATGACCAAAGCAGTCGAAGCGCTTTTAACATTACTACTAATACTCGAATTCTGTCTTTTGCCCACCACCAGTGTTATATCTTTTCAAAAATTATAATCGCATTTAAATTTATATTCAATTTAATGTGGTGTCATTTTAATCGAATTTTTATATATTTGAAATACTAATTCTGCTTAATAGTATCTTCTTATTCTTCGAGTTACTTTCGCGATTTAGCGAGGCTATCGTCGGAATATGTCATAGCTGTAAACAAAAGAATGGGAATCGGCGCTCTCGATTAATCTATATGTATATTATCAATAATATTTAATCAGAGAAATTCACCTCCAGTGCTCTCGGATAGCCAAGCAGACAACGCGTTCGACTTCGGTGAAAGCGGTCCCGGGTTCGATTCACGGTGGGGGCCTATATGCGAAATGACCAAAGCACTTTATCAATACTACTATTTGCCTTCCACGAAAGAAATTCGTCTTTTAGCAAATTTCCTTCAATCCCAGGGATTCAGGGATTCCTGCTCATCTACTCATGCTGTTATGTTTGCGACAAAGTAACACATTGATGTGTTTTGAGATAATAGAATTTTTTTAATAATCTTATATCCATACATTAGAATTAATTCTATGTTTTCTTTGTATCCTTAATGAAATAAGGTTAACTGCAAGAAGACAGTAATTAGGCTCAATCTCGTCTGAAATAAAATCATGTTAATATTTTTACTATTTTCTTTTCATATGTCCTCCTAGAGTGAGCAAGGACCATCTCTAAAATTAAGTATAATTTATTCTCTATAAAAGAGTAAAGAGTCAAGTTTTCATGCTTAAAAAAGTTGATCTTTGGCGACCAATTCAATCGTGTATGAAGGTTGAGAATGTAAGGTGTTCCCGCTCCCACGGAAATCTAATTTCAGGACTGCATTTCCGTTAGCACACCGCGACATTTTTTGTGAAGGAGCTTTCCTTGAATTTAGGAATGAAAGTCGGGTGTGAGCTAATGTTGTGCAGGCAGTATATTTCTTTAAATCCTGAGAGAGCTTTGCATATCACGGGGCTACTTCTCCGAGAAAATATACCTTAAGCTCAAGGAGAGGAAAATTTTGTTTAATTAAAGTTTCTCGTGAAATTCTCGCCCATAGAGTCAAAGAATGGGATTTAAGGTTGAAAGAAACTGCCTCGTTCCAATTTAATCTAATGTTAGTGCGGTACTGGCGACAGTAATGGCAGATTAACTTGCGCGTTTTGCTCCAGCGCCATTTAATTTGAGTCGAAATAAAGCCTCGGCTTTGGAAAAGTACCTAAGTAATATCATCTCTTCAACCACTTCGGGATTTCTGGAAATGTTTGGTAAAATTACAACATTACGTGAATTCCGCTGAAGAAGCTTCACATTACATGTTGTTGATATAGTTTCAACGGAAAATTTGAAATATTCTAACATACAGCTATGAAAGGGTATGAAATGGCTGATTTACATATTTATTTAACTCAAACAGGCAAGATCCAAGAACTTGAGTTATAATAATANCGTAGGACATTCATGACTCCCTAAGTTAATCTAAGATGAGGAAGCTTCTGTTCCTTTCATTTTCTTAGTTCAAATTTTAATGTATACACGCATGTGTAGATTTATAGTGGCACAACAGTATTTATTATGTAATATCGCGATGAACCTCATAGTACTTTCAATAGTATCTTCCTGCAACGCAATCTTTAATTTTAGCAAAAACTTCAGAGGATACTAATCAGTACTGAATAAAGCAGTAGACAGATAAAAAGAGAGACATACTATAAAGAAGATGAAACATACAGAATCATTTAAAGCTTAGAAAAATCAGTAATATTTCAGCATAAAAAAGTGTGCTACATAGAAAGGGATTGGTGAGCCTTTCCCAATACATATGTATTCATAAGTAGGGTCCCAAAAATTTAGCAGCTCATAATTGAAAAAAATTGTGCATTCTTTTAATCAATGAATTTGTATAATAAGGTGAATATAGTTTTGATCTTGAGCAATTTTCTGTGAAATTACTGAAACTGATTTCATTGCTTGGTGTAAAACATTCCAGAGCGGAATCAAAAAGTCATTCTCCTGACTGATAAAAATTCCTTCGATAAATTTTCTACCTGATGATACAATAACGGGCCATCTTTGATGTAATTTTTTATAATAACAAAGACAAAAACGAAGAATAGGAAGTTTAATTCCACCTTATGGTTTGTCACGTTTCTTTAGGCTAAGGTTAAACGAAAAATACAGAAGGCACTTGCCATTGGGGCGGCATAAAACCTAAAAAGAAATCACTGGTAAGAAATTAATGTTGATTGAGAGATAATTGGTATACGAAGAGTTTAATTAATTTCGTTTCGCTCGACTTAAACTTATCACTTCAATCGAATCCAGTGTGGAGCACAAAATAATTAAAGGCTGTCTGCATTCAGATTTTACCAACTATCAACATCCAGACCCGCAGATATTAGAATCTGAAAGTATGAGCAATCGTCCTTACTCCATATTATTACAATAAAAGGATTCAAATAAGAACTATTGGCGGTAGTTCTTGATTAATCATTAGAAAACCTCTCTACCTATTAATCTATTCACAAGAGTATTAGTGTATCCGACAGCGTCATTGTTTTGTGTTGTATTTTTAGGTGAGGGTGGAAATTACTTTTATCCTTAGGATGAGCTTACATATTCTGTCAGATATACTTTCTATTTTATCCACATTATTTTTCCATTTCTTGTTAATCAAGAAGCCAACTCCTCCAAGTCTTCCATCCTTTGTTCCCCTTTAATAGAAAGTATGCTCTTACTTGAGTGTAACCAGTTCTTCTGATTTTCTTCTTACTTTACTGAGTCCGATGACATCCCACTTTATCCGTCGTCACCCGAAATGACCAACGCTGCGTTCCTGGAAACCTTCAACATGGATTATTCGTGCAGCAAAAGCCTTCATTCCAGGTCAGCTTATCGTTTTGTTTAATAGTACATATGTTACATGTAAATGTAATATTGGAACAGAAAGTTATGCCATTAACTACTCAAATGTATCATAGTTTAACGCGAAAGGTAATGTTTTTGGTAATGAAATATAATTTCGTAAATAGAACTCAATATATATAGTGTAAGAAACGGTAAATTTTCATAATGGATTTCAGCCTTATCTTAGCAGTAATAATTTATTAAAATTTAATCACAGGCTGCAGAACAGCGCTATAATACTGTGTTGACTAAAGAAGTTCGAAGTTGCAGACGGTCGGATGTATTAACACAGCTGTCGATCCGGTTACAATGGTTCCCAGCTTACATTGGTCACAAAACTTAAGTNGAGCTGCCAATTCAGGTAAATTCAACCTTTTTTAGAATAAATAGAGTCTTTCACATTTCTAGTTTCTATAAATAATTCAACATTTTGTGATTCAGAGCAGCGAACTGATGCAAATATCTATTTTTATTTTGTGATAATCGAGTCTGAGACAAGGAAACTTGGAAACAAGGAAAACGGGTAAGGGTGACTTTGCGCAAGATGGTGCGCACCCAGGAAATATCCCAAGGAAGAATGGACTTGCCTTGTTTCCAACATGAAGGGGGTTTTCCTTTCCATCACTTTGTGTGGCCGGTGCTTCAATGAAGCCGTGACTGCGAACGCANTTTTTGACTCGCGCAAATAACGCAAAATAAAAGGCGGAACGACAAAATTCTATCTTTTCTGAATACTTATGCGAAGTTTCAAGTTCCTCATTCCAAAAAACCATTTTTGGCCTCTTGGCCAGTTTTTTTCGATTCTAGCCCACTGTGCGGCGTTTGGAATACTTCCTGTCTCAAAATATCCTCTCCGTCATTCCACAATTTTAATGGGCTGAAAATTCCACCTTTTTTCCACACTCTCTCTTAGTAATCTCACGAACGTAATTATTATATCCTATCCATCTTCGTTTGCGGGCACTTACCCCTTTGTAGTTATGGGTCTCACCTCAAACGAAAGACCAAAAAATAAGGAATGCGCTCTTTAAAAAGGAAACGAGTTCAACTGCGCCATCCGATTTCTAAGCGTAACTATTTCAGTCTTAATAGAAGTCCCTCACGGCGATGTCATCGGCTTTAAAGTGACAGCGTGTATGTTTGTCATCTGAAGCATAGTTTCTCACCCTTACTTTAATCGGAAACGAGAACTTGATTCTTATTCTTTCTGTTGATTTCTTCTTTTGATATCCTTAATACGATATTAAAACTCTCAAGTTTCTTCATTTATCATTTCTGTGCAATAATAAAAAATAAAATTCGTGTGGGTTTTGTTCTACTATATCCGAAGGGAAACTGATTGGGAGGGATTCAATTCCCGCCTAAATCACTGACTAGCCAACACCGACCACTAGAGAGGAGGCCTATCATCCAACTAGAGGCTGCTCTAGGGAAAAGAAAGCATTCCTAAAAACCAAATGGGACTTCGTCTTCCGCCAGAGATCCTCATCAAGAAAAACCTCCGAACAAGGGACGTCACAATCAAGCGGCAGCTGAAGGCCCGGGTGGAAAACTGAGAGAGAAGACATGGGCCAAAGCAGTTTTGAGTAGAAGGAGCTGGAGCCAGTTTTGAAAACTTCAAGACCCTTAGCGGGCAGTGGGAACAAAGCAGCAACTCCCTTCTACGATAGCCGGGGAAAACTGTTTCACATCATGGAGGATGAAACCGAGACCTTCTCTCAAAGGAATACTCTATGAGGTCCAGTCTTTCCGCTAGGGCAGTCATCTTTACCTAGTCATCTGTACCAGAAGGTACAGATGGCTCCCTTCAGGTAGATATAATTCCCCAATTTTTTTACATTTTCTAAATTTTAAAATCAGTAAGTTTCTTTTAGAGAGTAACACTAACCAAAGCCACTCTTTCCAATTTACCCAATTTAACATGATAAACTCTCCGTATATCTTTTCATTCACTTTCTTGGAATGTAACGTAATGTAAAAGTATTGTCCTTGTAGATACTAAACTCTCAAATGGTTGGATTATGATTGGGTTAATGTTTTTATTTTCCTATTATTACTCTCAAAGACTTTAACTTTGTTTGCCTGGTNTAAATTAAAATTAATAGGTGGTTAGGACTCTTCTTAAGGAGTCAAAATTAACAGAAAATGTCTACTGTTCGCAGTTCTTTTAGTATTACATTGGCGAGACAGTATTCTCGGGATTAGCGAATTTTTATAAGCATTGTCCCGGCAGACAGGGACGTACAAGTGGTAAATTGATCTGGTGATTCGGGACGGAACATTAAAATTTACAAATGCGACTTGCTTTAAAGAATCTAGGAAATCACCGGCAGTAATTTTTTTAACAAAATTACTTCAGCAATTTCTTATCGGTACGAGAGTGGCAATAGGTGAAATTTCTTGCAAAGAAACTGATAGTTCTCCTTTGTTTTAAGGAAAACATGCCATTTAACAAAGCGCTTCTACACCCTCTCAACTCTAAAACTCAAGTGCTGGTCGAACGACGGCAAAGTAAGATTAAACTGCAGTTCTCGAGAATGAGAATTTCTCAGCAGTATTCCTCTTCATGAATCCGAGTATTCTGAAAGCCTTCGATGTTATTTTGTTAATGTGTACTGAAAAATTAAGCTTGCTATGTATTGTATAAATATTTTAAATACATGGAATGTTACGAAAAGAGCTACTTTTAGAGTCATAAGCACTTCACTTACGTGGACTTGTTCCACTTGTAGACTAAGGCCTCGGTGAGGAGAGAAAGGACAAATTACCTCACTCCTCATCTTGTCTAGTAAGCCACATTTCCCTGTTTAGCTCTGGCACGCTAATTGTAGAGAGGATAAGGTACCAACCGGCCTTTTTGGTGGATACTTGACACACATAGTCGATATATCGAAAAGCCCGCTAAATACTTATTCTTTTAAACATGACGCGACAGACAGGCGAAATGCGGTGTCCGCGTATCGACTACAACTTCGCTTCATATTGACACCGCAATACATACGCTACCTATAAATTATCTACTTATAGATTCCCAACATTTTCACGATGCCGAGTCACCATCATATCCTCGGTCAAGAATTGAACCCGGTTTCACCAAATGCGAGGATGACTGGATGACAAAATGAAGGGGGGAAATTTTGCCGTAGCCGAGACACGAACCCAAGTCTCCCATTTTACGGACGGTTACTCTAAACTACATTTTGAAGCAAATGTCGTTATATTTGTGGTATCTTTTAAAAGTATAGGGAAAAAGAAAATATCCCATAAATATTCTAATACAAAGTTTATTGAACCTTCATGAAATTGATAAAGATTAACCTTGTCCTCTACAACGAATGGAGACATCTGCATATAGATATTTATTAGTGCAAAATCATCATCTCCTATCCATCATTATTAATGAATTCTAAAAGATAAAAATATTAGAAATTTGGTAGATATGGTACCACATATATTAATTCGAGTAAAGGAAGTGAAATTGGATCTCTGAATAGAGTATGTTAGCATCTTAAGACGCGTTTCCTTAGGGGGAAAATGTATTCCGAGAATGCTCCAATTCAACAATTGCCTTGGTCTTCGAGGGAATGTGGTTTTTATAATCTCAAAATTTTCCAAATTTTCCGTTTAATTGATCAAAATTCCCGCAATCTTAAATCTACATAAATGTTTCAGGAGTAAAAAAAGAACTTTTAATAATTTTCCTTTCATTTGACCTGACTCGATTTCGTAAGACAATTATTTCTAAAATAATTTTGTAAAAGAAACGCTGCAAGTGATGAAAACGAACTTTAAATGCATTTCTTAGGGAAACGTATTATGGGCTCCTGGGTTCGAACCCCAGCCTTCTTAGTGATGAGAATAGTTTTCGTGAGGCTTTCAGCCTCGTAGAAACACAATATAGTTTGTCTCATATTTCTAAATCAAGCCATTTCTGATATTAAGAGGGGGACGAAGAGACAGATCTTGCTTCATTTGAATAATAACATGATAAGATATGATTACGAAGTGGAGCTATTTTGATTGATAATAAACTTGGTCACTCATGCGAACAATTGGCATACTGATGAATGTCTTTGATTCGATGTCTTATGTTGATCACTTTCTGTAACTGTAGAGGCTTAGGTTAAATGAGATTTAATGCTTGAGAAGCTTGGTTGTTCTGTTAACATTATATTTAAAGAACTAAAATTTAAATTTAAAGAACTCTTTGGAAAGAATTCTTATTTTTTATGTTATACTTGCGGATTTTAATTCTGTCCATTCCGAAATCGCAACAAACCGATTTCCGTTGGAATCGCTGGGTGTATATTCGCATTCACACGTGAGGGCTTCTTTCATTCGCGAGATTCACTCGGTTCAGGACAAGTTTTCGACAGCCATCGCTTTGATAATATTTGAACGCCAAAAGTCACGGCTTAATGAACTGCTAATTTCCATCGTACTTCCTCTCTCTCTCCCTTGTGTCTCCGTTTGCACGCCGTCTTAAAGTCCTGCCTTTCCCTGCCGTGGTCACTGGATCGTATAATTAGCAAGGGGACCGAGGGAGAGATCTCCGTAAAATAAATTCGAAGAGAAGAAGAGCTTACACAAGATTGCGTCATTGCCACCTTGAAAAACACTCGGATGGCGTTGTGGGAGTCTTTCCCTTCATGCAATACACTTGAGAGGTTATCATAGGAAAAGAGTGAATGATATGCGACTGCGCTAATCCGTTTCTTTCGAATAAAAGGGAGACAGAAATGTAAATAGCATACCCTGAGCTGCCTACGGGTAAATATGTAACTACATTCCAAAACGGCAATTTGAATGCAGACACACGTCTTCATGCATCCCTTTTTAACACATCTATGGAGCCATAGATTGATATCCTACGCATCCCTACCTCATTTGCTTCTTCTGCGACAAATTTCTACTTAGTCTTTCTCTGAAGTGGACGAGATACTCCCAAAGACTCCGTTATTCTTTTAAAATCTTTCTCAAGTTCAACATTTCAATGCAGCAAACACCTCCTGGAAATAGAACAATCCAGGGAAAAATTAAGGGATATATCGGAGAATTTATGTTTTCAGAAAAGAAAAGTGACAAAGGATACACTGAGGGTAATGAGAGCACTTATAGAAAGAACACGAAAACTCAAGAGGGAAGAATGTGCATCCTTTGTCGATTCTGAAAAGCATTCGATAGAGTCCAATGGCCAAAACTAATGGGAATTTAAAGAAAATTGAGTCGGACTGGAAAGATAGGAGTTTGGTGCAAAATTTTACTTAAATCAGACAGCGCGAGTTAGATTAGCTGATGGGGAATCAACGTGAAGAAATGTATATTAAACTATTTTACCTTTAATTCATTCAAGTGAGTTTGATTTATGAGGAAAATATCACCATAGATCATACTAGTAACTCCAATTCTTCATATGATAATGTGCTATCATTTCTTTGGAGGTTACTCATAACTTCTGTAGAGAGGTTTTCAGCTTTTTGTTCTCCCAAAGGAAGCAAAATTTCCACCTTCACTTCCCTAATTTGAGCGGTTAATTGACATATTCTTGTATTGCATAATAACTCACAGTAATAAATTCTAAGGAATCTGAATCGATTCTGCGGAGTATAACTTATACTCTCATGATTTTATCTTTACTGTGACTCTACGTATCAGTAAGTGAAGAATGGAAATTTTCCTCGTCGGCAAAGAGTACTTACATGATCACTGATACAATTCCATAGAAGGAATATCAATTGCAAGGACTGAGGAAAGGTGTAAATACTTCGCACGATGACGTCGTGCGGCGGCCCGGAAAGTGGGAGACCTGGGTTCGAGTGCCAGTCCTGTCGCTATTTTCCACACTTGCTATTCCTTGGAATATCAATTATTTTTTATTTGTATGTTTTAATACAACTCTTGTGAAGGTGAACTGGGTATTACTGTTCAAGGCTATGATATTAAATCTATAAAAAATCTGTACATAGAGAAATGCTTAAACATTTTGATGCAAATAAGGTTTGAAATAAATTAAACTAATATTCACTGTATCAGATTTGCTGAAGTATGGTAATACTAGCGGTGTTAGAAACAAAAACTAACCTGACGAGAAAGATTTTAAATGAGTCCTTGAAGATAAGGAAACTAAACATAGACATTAAGAGAAAAACCATGGTTTTAAACAAGAAAGTGGAAAATACTGGAAAAGTATCAAAATAATGAAGAAGAAGATTGATCAAGTAAAGCGATTTTGCTACCTAGGGTGTATAAATTATCTCTATTGACCAATGTCACAACGATCACATTGACTAAAATAGGCTTCCATGACAAGAAAAACCTTCCAAGTTACCCACATATAGATTTGACCATAAGGAAATATTTACAAAAACATTCCTCTTGAACACATTGTCTTCTAGTTGCGAATGTTGGCATTGAAGATAGTCCAAATGGAAGCAGCAAAATAATGGAGGATAGTGCTGAAAAGTGGTCGACGGAAAGGAAAAGAAATCATAAAACAAGTGAACGGAGAGAGACGACAAGTGAATGTGATGGAACGAAGGAGAGACAGTTATTGACCCGAGATATATCAGGCTGATTATAATTGTTACAGAGGGAAAAGTGTTAGGATAAAAGGAAGAGGACAACCGAGGAGAAAGTCTCTACAAGACATTTTGGCAAAAATATGGGTGGACCCATTACCATTCATACCAAGAGAAGGACATAAAATCGTATCACCTGGCTGCGGCAAAGCCTTTAGATGATGGTAATGATGTTTCCATTAAATTGCGATCAGGATATGAATAATTATAATTGTAATAACATAGAGTAACCTATGGTAATGTTGTATAATCCTCTTGACTGATTATAAGGTCAATTTGCAAACATATCCATCACTTCTTAAACTTATTTTGCGTGTTTCTCGAGATAAAGAAGGCCCAGAAAGAAATACTAATTCAACTGATTAATATAGCATTAGCATTCAAATTTCATTCAGTGCAGATTTATAAAATATTATTGCTTTAGAAAGTAAATGCAGCTCCTTAAAAAATATTCACGAGTTTTAAGGAGTGTATAATATTACTAAATAATTTACTAACATTAAAAGAAAACTAATGGTCTTAAAACTGTAAAATTATCGAAATACTTCGATTTAGAGTAATTAATTTGTAGTTAAGGATTAATGAAAGGTAAATCACTAAGCACGAAATAGCCGTGCGGCTAAAACCCAAGGAATAACAAGTGTAAAGAACACCTGTTTTAATTTCTAATTATTAGCCCCAAATTAATATGAATTATTTATGGCGTATCTCAGGGTGAAATCCCTGAGATCTCGATGGCGAGGAATGACGCATTGTATTCTATACATCGTGTGTTTTCAGTTTCAAGTACTCAAAACAGAGGTAATTAGAAAACACTTGGGGAGGCCTATATCCGAACTCGGATTGAAAATGGCTGAAATAATGTATGAAATATTATATTTCTCATGAAACAATAATAATTCAACTATTTCTGATTCTACCGACATCCTATATCTCTTAATTGGATAGTATCTTGCTTCATTTTCGGATCATTTTCCATTTCTAATCCCCATAATTCCCTTTATCGTTTATTCAACGGCGCACAGTGGGCTAGAATCGAAAAAAACTGGCTAAGAGGCCAAAAATGGTTTTTTGGAATGAGGAACTTGAAACTTCGCATAAGTATTCAGAAAAGATTGAATTTTGTCGTTCCGCCTTTTATTTTGCGTTATTTGCGCGAGTCAAAAATATACAGGGTGTCAAACTTGAGAAATTTTCACAGAAAAGAATGTTCTCGGATTTTTCTGAAAAACATTCAAGTTTGCTGCGATGCAGACGTGACTAAAGGAAGTTGATGGAAAAACCAATTATTCCATATTTTAGTATGGTTTCTGATCTTTTGATTCGTTATAGTATTGTGCTCAGATATGGATCCTTGCTCATTTGACGCAACAAAATGGCGGACACCTTTTTCGGCCAATTTTTTAGATAAAGTGAAGAAAGCAACTAGGAAAACGGCGCCAAACTATCGAGTCTCTTATACCACGTCAATGTATGAGGTTTTGTAATATAGAATGTGAAGAAACTGTTTCGATTCACCTGCTAACCTGGGATTGCGATGGCTTTTTCGATCCCGCGGCATGGCCCGGCTGAGCGCCACGGTCACTAA
>KZ308862.1:1584411-1622604 GCA_000376725.2 Ladona fulva
GAATATATATATATATATATATATACACACACATTGTAACACATTGACAAGTGAATCAGTTGATGCTCCAACAAGCAGCATTCCATACGGTAGGAGTAAAAGATACACTTAATCAAAACTCGCCGTAGCCTCACCGCCAGTCCAATTAAGTCATGGATAAGTTTGAGAGGAAGGGTGACTGGCTATTTTTCAAGAGTTTGTCACTGAAAGCTTTGGAAGAAGTTTTAATTTTGGGCAGGTTTTGACAATTCCGGGTGCCGGTTTTGACTATTACAATATATTCTTTGATTAATTCCGGAGATATGTTTTGCAATGATAACCATTGTTCGAGGTAATTCGAAAAGGCTCAAACATAAAGATATATTTCGTAAATTTTCTCAAATACATATTTTCTCTGTGCGTCTAAGATCCAATGCCGTAGAATAAATACTAAAAGAATTAAAGATATCATGAGGGCGAGATTTTCTTGGAGGGAATGATTAAAACAACTGCGACTCCTAGAAATTCGAAAGAGCTCATGATTACGTAAAATGAAGTATATATTTCATCTTATTAAATGAAATTCCTTTTAGCCTCGTTAATCTCAAGTTTATCCATTTTCATCTGGCAGAGTTCCATGGAAATGAACGAGTAATAAAGCTCTCCGGATCTGCCGCAATAACAATCAAAAACGGAATTTCTTCTTTAATTTAGAAAAAAGTAGCGCTACCCTTGACCTCTGCCATTAAAAAAATCTCCGGTTTAAATTCGGATAACATCAGAGCAGCCTTCTTTTGTCGCATTAGCGAAGAATATTCGTCGAAAAAAGAGCGGAAATAAAGAAGAAGTGAAAATAAGTTCGATATTATTCCACAGTCAGCGGATGGAGTGAAGCAAATAGGATTTAGAATAAAACACTCGAGGTGTGGTTTAAGCATCGTATTTAAAATGGCGTTTGAGGAAAAGGAAAAGAAGATTAGAAAGAATTAAGTAATTGGAATTGAAGATAGTTAAACAAAAGCAATGGCAGTGGAAAAGGATTCCCCAACTTTTTATCGCACCCATTTTGTGGATCTTACGCAAGGGGTGCTATAAAGCTGTACTAGGCAGGTGATCTATTGCCCCAGATAACCGTCATTCTTACTCTCTTCCTGTGTTTCACAGAATTAGCTTGAATTCGTATATTTCCACTCCGTAGTATTTCAAAATCTGTTTTCTTTATGATTTTATACCAATTTAATTCGGTTTTGTTTTAATATGAATTTAGTCACCTCTTATCGGTTTAGACCACGTGTAATTTTTTAGTATTCTTATACTTCAATGTAGCTGGCCATATCTAGCTGCTTCGGAATCACAATTAAATATATTCGCAAACAACTGTTAATGGCATTGTCATAACCAGAATCGCACCCTATATTATGAAAGAAATCTGTCTTATCGTTCATCGGGAAAGGAAATGCACTCAGTATTCCGATATCCAGACTATTCGCAGACAGACTGACGCTTCCGACGCAAGAGCGTCTTCGCCATGTCTGATAAAACAAACCAGAAAACATAAACCTTTGAAATATTGGTTGAGGGGTAACAGAGGTGATAGGGGATGGTCAATGGAATAAATGATTGGTGAATTGATTGGGAATGAGTGAATGTTCGCTAAGCCACAATTATTGGATCCGACGTTTCTAAAGCGTCTAATTTACGTCCTCGAACATGAGTATGCACATAAAATTGATTAATATTCGAGGTATCAATAATTTTATTCATTTTAATTTATTATTTCAATGATCCACGAGGCGAATTCTGTAGTATTACATCTTGAATGCATCGAAATACTCTTTATCTTCCAGAAACAACGATTGACATCATAGAACGTCCTTTTCAATGGAAAGTGTTTGAAGACATGCCAAACTCGTTGCCCTATCGTCGAACTTCGCACACTGTCCCGAACGAGCTGGAAAAATAAAACGCCAAGCAGAATGAATCACTGGGGTTAGAGACCTTTGTAGCAGATTGTGAAGTTGCTCGAACTCTTCCTTCAAAAATGGTGTACAGCACATTTCCCACGCCTTCGATCTCCCGTACCAGTCGATGGCGTGTGCTTTGAGGATGCCTCAGAGAAAACGATGTTATCAACTTGAAAGGGAATTGCGATGTCATATTGAAGATGATGAATCAAAGTGTTGTGATTTTGTAAATTAAAGGTGAAATTGAGTTCAGACCCAACAACAAACGATACAGAGTCAGGGATAATCTTGTGGTAATTATTAATATTAAAAATATTAAAACGCTCCATTAGAGTGAACTTTCACTAAACCACACAAAACAACATACACACGACCATGGTTTCGTAGCAGGACCTGATTTCGATGTAGCCACGATACGAAACCATGGTCGTGTGTATGTTTCTTTGTGTGGTATAGTAACTGTTCACTCTAATGGAGCGTTTTAATATTTTTCAGACCCAACACATTGGTTTGATTTCCCAGCACCTGAGATATATTTCCATACACTTTGCGCCATTCATTTCCAAAGAGGGGGGGTTATTTGTGCTCAAAATTTACGGCAAATAGCAACAACCATAGCTTTGTAAAGCTTTGACAATCGGTAGGTCAAATTTCCTAATAATGGCTAGTACGTTCAAACCGAGGTCTTCCACGTCCGCGTATCGTGCCTACTGTATTCATAAAGGTAATGGAGAAATGCAGATTGCAACACAACCATGTAGAAGCCCATTATTAGATGGGAAAAGTGTGATAAAGATGTATAATTGACTTCAACAACTGTGATTCTCAATATGAAGCGATTGTAGTGCAAAACATGTTTAGCTAAAAAAATGATAAGGGATTTCCTGGTAATATGTCTTTTATTAACGTCGCTTTTCAGTGCCCGACCATTAGTAAATGCCACTTGGCCTTTTATCTCTAGTCTAGGGCGTAAGGAGTAAAAAATAAAGTTTTATGATAAGCGTAAATATTTGCTTTCAGTCGTTCAATAAGATGAAATCAGATATTCCTTTCCAAGAATACACGAAATTGAAAACTGCATTCACTCAATTCACTGTGCAGATTATATCCTTAAAGAAAGGATAACTGATATTATTTATATCCAAATACAAACATTATGAAAAATTCCATAACTATTAATGGTGTCCAGCTTGGTGGAACGACATAGTTAAAATATAATAAAAGAATATTTAATTCAGAACTTTTACTATTCCACAAAATGTTTTTATTAAAACGTTGACCGGTTTCGGCGTTAGTCTGCGCCATCGTCAGATGGCGTAGTAATATTTTAATAAAAATATTTTGTGGAATAGTAAAAGTTCTGAATTAAATATTCTTTTATTGTATTTTTCCATAACTATGGCAGTTTTACATTTAACCTAAAGAATTAACTTCCATTATTCACGCAATAGTATGCATTTTGAGCGTCCTGTTTCGGAAAACTGGGGACTACATAATTTTCTTTCTCCATAACTAGGTTTGGTACTCCTTTAAGCACTCTGGCATTGATTTCAGTTCCACATTGATTAATAAATAATTGAAATACATGGCAAAGAAAAACCTGCAAGGCTACGGATACAAGGCTATCCTATTTGTTAAGAATTTTCCAATTATGAAGTAGCGAAAGTTAGTAGGAGTCAATTGAAAATCGGGATGAATTATATAATAATTTAAAAAATGCCAATTAAAGGCGCTCCGAAATGCAGTATAGTAGCACTCCATAGTAATAGCCTTCTGTTGTTTTTTCGCTCTTGGGCGTTTCTATGCAAACACCAGAATTGTCTAAATCGGGGAAATTGAAATAATGAGAAGTGTTAAAGCTCAACTGCACTGCAGGAAACTGTTTCATTTGAGTGCTTTGGTTTAACTTTGCTTTGCTATTGATTAAAATACACATATGATTTTAGAATCGATAATGAGTGACTGAGTGAGCTCTTTTTTTTAGGAACTTAGACAATAAATTGTCGAGGAGAGTTATTAAAAGGGGCTAATATCATTTCGCACGTGAGCCCCCCCCCCTTGCAGGAATCGCTTTCACCGAAGGCCAGCGAGCTACCCTTACGGCAATCCGAAGGCCTCCTTTGTAAACAATTTACGTATAGTCAACAATAATTCTTTAAAGCGTACTTTAACGTATTCGTAGAGAAAAACATTTGATACGACTGGTTTGTCTATGTAGGAATTATTATAATCATAAAGCCAATTTCTGCTTAATACTTAACGGTCTGTTGAATTTAGTGAGCAAAGAGAAATACGAGAAAGGGAGAAAACGAAGAATTCAAGAAATAGAATGAAAAAGAAGTAAAATGATTCATAAAGGCAGTGAAGAATGTAGAAAAGAGCTCTTTTTTCTAACATTTGAGTCACTGAGAAATTTAAAAACTTCAAGTTGCTACAGTGGGATTTGTGTACGGCTTTTGCTTTTGTTGCGTGGTATTTGAGGGATGAGTAGAAAGTTAATTTTGAGGATAAGATATAAGGTGTGATTAGAAGTGTCCTTTCGAACGACATTACTTCAAATCAATTTCAACATTAGGCCAAGTTTGTCGAATGTAAAGGAATACAATCAATCAATAAAATATTTGAAGTGGGAATGTATAATTTTATAAAAAACTTTTCAATCTAATTTGGCTAAACAAATTTAAGTAAACGAGAGTAGTATTTAAAAGTACTTAAGCTGTCTGAATTTGAGGAATATTTCGAAATTATTAGTGGTCTTTAATTTCCTTCCTTACTATAATACCTCATAAAGATTATAAATATCGATTCGAGTGGAAACAGATGTCCTTATGCCTGTTTCTGCGTCTTGCACATCGCAATTTGCAAATACTGGAATTTCAATAAATTGCTTACTGATTATAAAGTGGGTCATTAGTTCCAACTATAGAACTTAAATTCTCGTGTATTATTATCTGATAATGCGTGAACTCGACAGTCACTTTGGTCGTCAAGGGGATCAGTTGTTTATCACCACAAAATTTTATAACATTTTCCGTATAATTTATCGAATTTCTCGGAATTTCGAATCCATATCAATATTAAAGGACTAAAATGAGAATTCATTATCAGTTTCCTTTCTTTTTACGCTTGTCTTGATTTCGTTGGACTAATGTTTCTAATTTAATTTTGCAAAAGAACCTAAGTCTACCAGTATTGAAAAGGAACTTTTCGTGCATTTCTTGTAGGAACGTATTATGGGCTCCTGGGTTCGAAATCGAGCCTAAGAGATGAAAACAGTATTCCTGTGACTTTCAACATTGTAGAAACATGCTGCAGTTGCAAAAAGTGCTTTTTCAGTCATACAACGTTTTCTGAACTTAATAATAACAAATTCTATCTGATAACTCTGGTGGAAACCCCTGAAACTAGGCAACGATCAACGATGAACTTGTGTTAGCATAAGTAGAAAAACTAGATTGATAAGTAAACGCCAACGCACCTTTAAAATTCGGCCATCCAGCAAATAAGATTTTCGAAATATTCCAAACAGATGAAGTTCCAACGGAAACTGTAGTCTTAATCGATGAAAACTTAGCATTGAGAGTTAATTGAGAGCCTTATCTCAGATTAAAGTGATGACTTGATAAGAGAGGTGGAGGAGCGGAAAAATATTATGAGAGTGGAGCGGTGAGGCAAACACAAAAAAGTGGAGCTGTGAGGCAGACACAAAGAAAACAAAAGGGACGGAAAGGGAAAGATTTCGACTGGAGAATAAACAATTCGGACAAAATTGAAATTCCACTTTCCCTTCGAAGTACGAGATTAATATTTCACGAACATCTAAGGAGAAAAAAGGCATAATGAGATAGAAGTGTAATCAAATTAAGAGAAAAATGAAAGAAAAGATAAGCGATTCGAGCTTTTGGTGCCGAAAGAGGCTGTAAATGTATAACTCCACGCAATAGAGATTTAGCAAAGGAAAAAAGCAAACAAAAATGCTTTCTATAGGAAAATAATGAGAATGGAGGGGTTAAATGTGAATAATGTACCAAAGTATTTATTTGTGCATTTGTCTTTTTCTTTGTTCTTCTACTGTTATATTATCATAACATCGCCTTCTTTGAAATATTTCGGTTATTTAAAAAATATAACTATGGAACAATAATTCTATCAAATAATATTCAGCACTTGAAAAATCACACTGAATTTATCTGTTTTCTGAAAATTCATCAGCCTAAAGGCTGACTGGATCCTCTAATCCTCTACAGAATTAGGGCTCTCTCTGCATACTTCCTCTAGGAAGGGAATGAGTCTTATCGTTAATTGTTAAGACAAGGAGTTGACAAAATTTAATTTAATCTTGAACAACACATAACCAATACCATTTCTTTGCCTATAGGATGCTGTGTTTCGTCAAATAAAACCAGTTTTTCTCTATCTACCATCACCTGATTTTCAAAAAATATTGCGAGGATTCCGCTGCAAATTTTTTCACACTCCGTAACCAAAAGGATTTAGGGCTAACATCTCTTAGCGTAGTGATTTATTCGTTATTTATTTGTTTATTTGCACCATAGGACTACAAATAGGCTCCAGGCCAGGTGGTAGTCACCTTTTCAGGGGGAGAAGGAAATACAATACCCTGCCTGGTATTCACCCAAGTCGGGAGGGAAACCCCCCAAAACCTCCCGAAGGCAGTACGTCATAAATATAAAAGAAAATACAAGTAATCGATACCTACGATTAATAGAATATAATAAAAACTTATAAAACAAAAAAAGAAAAAGAAAAAAAATAATAATAATAATAACAATACAAAATTACCCACACTATTATAAAGCAATTAAAATTAAACATCAAATTCCACTATTACAGTTTAAAATACAAATGCTACACTGTTAGGATAAAGTAACTCACATAACTAAATAATTATTAATAAAAGTTATTTAACATCACACAGCTCCTTTAATTCTATTTACAAATACATTCCCAGTGATCACATACTTACCAATTACGCAATTAACTGTCGATATTTACATCGTTGATTGACCAATATTCTTACGTTTACTTCCCTCATATTTGCATACAACTATTGCTTCACACACATCTATATACCTTCACAACTATCTAAATCTCTTATCCTTTCCTTCTCAAAGTTACTCCTCAATTAAGCATCTCATTCATTAGATTCCATCAGATTGTATTCGGTCATCCACTCACTTTAGAACCATGTACATTCTCCTCATACTACATTTTAATTTAACCGGTTCCATCCATCCCTTCTGTATGATACTTTTTTGAAGTTTCGCAAATTATAATTAATTAATGCTATATATTTATATGCATATATAGCCGTTTATTTAACGTTATTATGCAAATATAGTCTTTTTCTTCTTTTCGTGCGTACCTCCAGCTATGATTCAAGATTTTCAAACGGCAAAAGGGATTTGGAAGGGATGGATTAGCGGAGGACTACGAGCAGAAATGAAGTAATTTGAAAAGGAAAAGGATAAGAGGATTTCCTTGGGATTCCACTTATCCTAGATGGGAATGAAAATGAAGGGACTTCTCAATTCGTGGATATCCTCAACAGGAGTCACATCTTAAACGTCGGCAATTTCTATCAAAAAGACTTATCAGAATAGCTTCTTATGATCGACTGGTGCTATTTCTGAATATGTTAACACTGTATTTCACACGCAACTACTATCACTTAGCCTACGCTTCTCAAGGCTGAAACTGGACCTTTAAAGCCTCCCTAATGTGTGCAAGGAAAGTGAGAAGGACCAGGATCTTCCACTTTCCTGGAAAATTGAGCTATCGTGCCAGAACAGTTAAACCAGCCGTTCGGGATTGGCTGGAGCAGTCACCCGGAATATGAAGATCCGGCTTCGAGTTCCGGTCCTGTAAGACTTTTTTCATGGCCGTTTCTCTTCGGGAATAATCCTAGGTGCACCTTAACGTGCAAAGTTACCTTTCACTCTCATTTGTCACTTCACACTCAATTTTCTAACTTTAGTGTTGACTAAGTTTAGTGACTAAGTAGTATAAGACAGGAAAGCCATGAATAAACGAAACCAGCTTCTGAGGAATACATGTAAAACACGGAAGCAAAAAATTTTGATGATATATTATTTATCTAATATGATAATCACCGTAGTGTACATACTTTTATATTTATAATTTACATATAAATTTATCCGGTCAGTAAATGTTCATAAGAAATACATGAAGGCAGAGCGGCTCGTTTAGTTAAAGGAGACTTTTGGTTCGATAGCGGCGTATCAGAAATTATCCAAACACTCGACTGGAAATCTCTTAATGATAACGAGTATAGACACAAGCTGTTCCATAAATTTTAAGTACTGATTTACATGATGGAATGCGCGATGTCGTTATTCTAGCACTCAGCGAGCGCAATATTCCTGACGTCGAAGAAATATCGCTGTTTTAATGTGAGAACGGATAGCTATTATGCGTCTCTTTTGCCGGATAGTTAAAAAATGCGAACACCAGGTAGTTAATTAGGAAGTTAGGTGTTTTCACGCCAATTCCATACGCCATTTGGCGGCTCGCCGGGTATCAATGTAAGTAATGAAGCTATAAGAAGAGAATGGTGATACGAAAAGACGAAATATACGAAACAGATACAATAGAGGAAAAACTAAAATAAACACGGGGTGTAGAGAAAAGTAATTGTAGAGAGATTTTTATAGCTACTATTTTACTATTATCCAGAAAGCCCTCAGCGGCGTATTGCAGATGGACACCAGAATCACTACAAATCTAGAGGATTACTTTACCAATTCTTTACAGAAATAAAAATTATTAGCAACTGTGTGCTCCTTCTCCATCGTAATGCAACGTACTTATTAAAGAGACATTGAATCGCTTCGAACGCCTTCTAAATATGAAACAGTCCATTGTAACATGCATAGGGAAGACATTTAACTAGATTTAAAGTTTGAAAATTTTGCAACCTCTAGTTCTCGATATTTAGTTCCACATATATACAAATCAAAATACAATATATGTATAATATTTGTAAACAAATTCGTAGGAATCTTCGCACGAAGTCAAGGAAGATTCCAGTAGAAACTAAATTAAATAAATATTTTAATTCTAAAGAAGTTGACGAGAGGCGGCTCCGAGGGATCGGAATCCGCGTTCGCCGTCCGGAAAGAAGGACACAACAGCGATTTTTCTCCGAAAGTGCTCCACAGGGAAAGAAAAGGAGGGGATTAGACCTGTTGGAGCAGATAGAAATAAAAGGGGCCCTCACCAATGAATACCTTTGTCCCTCTCCTCTCATTTCCTTACCCTCCATTCTCTTCCAATGTTGATCCTGGTTTCTCCGACCCCGCCTCCCACACCCAACACCTCCTTCCCTCGCTCCTGCCGTACTTATACTGACGTTTCGGCTGCCTGATGATGTTTGCATGAACACGAATTTAGTCGCCAACAAAATAATACTTTCTGTGGAAATTACCAAGTGTTCGTTCCTCCTTCTTTAGTATGGCCCCGTTCCACAAAGTAGAGCTTGGACGTATTAGATTCATTTTGAATGTTTTAATTCTTTTCGTCGATTGCAGCTATGTGGTTCTAAACACAAAACTTTGATAAAGTTTATGAAAGTGGGGTCGAAACTCATCACCTACAAATGACTATCGATGCCAATGTAAGAATATTTTCAGATTCACAGGCGGAATGCAGTTGCGGAAGTTATCACTGCTGCATTCTCAGGGTCGACTGCAGAGGATAGAGGATTGCTTTTGCACTAGGACCTTATCCACCACCGCCTGGGAGTCACAAATATTTCATAACATATTCACCAGAAAATTAATAAATACAATCATTGACAAATACTGGTATTGAAATAGATTCTAGCTTTAGGTATAAAATCGTTAAAAAAGTTAACTTATAAATAATAAAGGAAGAACACTTCTACCGTTACCATAATAATATTTTATTGGACGACCATGGTTTCGACCATTCGGGTATGGTACCAATGTATATACACCGATGTATGTATGCAAAACACCCCTCTAACCTTCTCTACTATGGGACGTGTAGCCTTGGCTGCCTATTCTGACGTCATTCCCTTTCCTGTCATTTTCAACCGACGTCAGATCGGTGGATGAGGTCATTGTTGGTGGCCTTCGTAATAAAAGGGCCATTAATGGGAGATCCTTTTATCGATTTAAGAATACCCCAAATTAAGAATTCCTCGACAGAACCTCAACGAGGAATGCCGATGCATTAGTGTAATTCGGAATCAGATAATTCCAGAATCCCTTTAACCCTTTCTTGGTTGTACTTGTCCAGCTTCGACGCGCGAGACTTTAATCGCGTGCCCTCCCTAAATACTGTGTTTCTGCGAAAATATTATTACATTGGTTTCAGGTATGATTTTGGAAGTTTTTAAGCCATGGAAGAGTGAATCGCTCCTTTTCCTAATATAGCGTAAATAGAAATAGTGTTTACATCGAGGCGTTGTGTAACGGAAAGATTGACGTTAGCCAATTTCACTCCAAAATAATGTGATGGTAACTCTGTCAATATTTTATTACTTCGTTCGATTTGAATCGGGATAAAATCAAGTGGCAAATCGGATTCTTTGAATAACAATTAAAGACTTTTTATTGTAGATTAATGACTTCATTTTCTTCAGCTTTTCGCCTTGTTGGTGTAAAAGAAATGAAGACAGAGCATTGAGCTCATAAGACTACGAGTATAAACTAATTATTTGAAAGCTTTATTCTTACACATGAGAATGAATAAATCTATATATATAAAGCAGAAATTCTGTGGGTTTGTGTGTTTGTGTGTCTGTTTGTTTGTACGCGATTGGAGTCCACACCGTTTGTCCGATTTGCATCAAACTTTGCGTAGGTTTTCTCCGTGAGTCGCAAAGAAGTACGGTTAACTTTTCATTCGCAAAATTTTCTGGGTTTGAACCAAGATCCTTCAGATAGATTTCCATAATAAATACATGTAATGTTCGATTTTATCGGTTGCAGACTTTATTTCTTTAGCAAAATTAAATGAGAAGGAATAGTCGCATTAGATCGAGATAAGTACCAGAAAAGGGAAATTGAATACAGATTCTTATTATTGTCGTAGGATAAAGCTTTCGTTTCGAAATTGCGAGAATTTAGATAAAATATGCGAATATTTTGTGAAATTTTGAGGTTGTAAACAACCCGTCCCCCTGACGATCAATGCGATTGTTGATTCCGAGTTCAGGCATTTTCCCATAAAAATGCATTTGTATTTTGGCCCATTTCAAAGCAAATGACGATATGAAGAGGATGAAAAATTTCAGAGATTTTCATTATATCAGTCACGAACAATTTGTAGTGATGAATTACTGGGGCAACAAACATGCGTAGCACCGTAATAAATTAGTGGAGATGGAGGAGTAACTTTTTATTTATCATTTCGGACTCTTGACAATTATACGATTAAAGTTTCTAGAATCGGAAGTTGAAAATCTTGCAAACTTAACCATTACTTTGAAACATGTTAATAATAAGAGGGAAATTCCATAATAATTCACATTCTTATTGTTGATTGTAGATTTCGGCCTCGAACTTAGATTAGAAAATTTTTTTTTCGATGACCTGTCCCGTTGGACTAAACTACGAGATGATGCGAAATGTTATTTTCTCTTATGTACAAATAGGTATACTATATTTAATCTGACATCTATTTTCCCCGTTGAGAATCAACGGGCACTTCAGCTAGTCAACTATAAAATTGTTCCATAATACACAAAACGATTCTAGATTCTATTCGATACATTTGTACGCAACACTTCTTGTTTTTAAGTTTCTTCTTCGGCAGAATTTGGAGGTCCAACTGTCGACGAAAGATAAGAACATTATATGTTTTTGCCTCCGACCGCAAAATCGACTGAGACGCCGAGAATCGTGGGCATTGCAAAATCAAGCGACTTTTGTGCTTGACGAAATCAACGACCTCGATCAGAAGCACAATACTGCAATGCAATATCTCCGACGTATACAAGGATGAACAGCTGTAAACAAAGAATTGAATATTTCGAAATAATACGAAAGAGAGAAAATATTCCTGAGAAGGATCCCTCGCCTTTTCTTTCCACTTTACTTTGAGCAGAAATGATAAATAGCTTATGAAGTATGGCAAAAGTAAATAAAACGAAAACGAAAGGTAAAGTTGAAGTGAACAATAGTTGGTGAGAAGGCACATAATAATGAATACTAGTATAATAATTCAGCTCTTAAAATAATCAAAATATCAAATATCATTCAGTAAATTTAACATCCTCGGTTTCTTCAGCGCCAAAATTACAAGATTCAGATAAAACTGCATTAATCTGAGAGTCGACCATATCGTTTTTTCTTTAAAGAGGAAACTTTAAATTCTCGATTTTTCCAAATTGTATCATTATTTACTTTTAAACTTAATAACTGGAGAGAAAAAAGTAATACCTATTTATTCAACTGGATTATTGGAATATCATCAGTGTTTAAATTTTATAATTTATCTAAAAATAGAAACAGCGGTATTATGAAAGAAAGTCGACCCCAGTAAAGCCAAAAGCTCGTTGCTAATGAAATCAGTGCAATGGACATTTTGCATTTTAACGTTTTTTCGTACCTCGACACAGAAAGATTAGAACACGGACAACTCTATTTGAGATCCTAAGTTTATAGGCTTCTAAACTCAATTCTCTCAGTTTCCACAAAACAATTCAACACTCGCTTCATTCCGTTAATGATCGAGCTCGAAAACTTTTTAAAACTCCATTTTAAAATTCATCAATCAACTTTCTCAATGTATCGCGAATGTTTTCAGAAACTAGTTTTCGAATAGCTAAATAAATTTCCTCAAATATTAGAGTTTTAAACGAGAAATTCAGTCTTTCGTTCAGCTGAACATCGGCATTGAAGAAGGCTCAACAGTTTTCCTTTAAGTATTTGCGTTTTTCATTTTCTCTCCACTGTTCCGCTAAAAATACGACCAAGTCCCTCTTTTCCTTAATCCTGCAGCGTATTACGTTGTCTTCTGGTAATTCAAAAGCTTAAGTTTGCTACTTCAGGAGAATTATTTTTTCAATTTCCTCGGAAGTTGTTAAAAAGCACGTTAAAGATATTTTTCCTCCGTCCTAGTTTTGAATCTTTCCGCTCTTCAAAAACAGGAAATACAGGTTAAGCAATCCCTTAGAGGTTTAGACACACATTTATTTGCTTGGTGATATTTCAATATTCTTGAGAAATTAAAGAAAATATTTATTTAATAGGCACCACAGTTAATGGAGACTTCTGAAAGAAATGTTCTGTACCAAAATGCAAAATGCCACGAAAATATAGAATTAATTTGTGTTTTCGTTATGAATATCAAAGTTAAAATATTAGGTGGGTAGCTGTAAAAAAACTCTCGTAAGGCTGTTTAAAAATGTTACATTTACCACTGGTAGAAATGGTGATTTTCGCAAAAGAAACTTCTTGGTTTAGACCTGATTAGAGCAAAGTAGGCCCTCCATTTTGCAAATACGGACCCTAAAATATTGATACATTACTGTATCTAATTGTTTCAAGTAAAATCTGGTGGAATTACAATTGAAACATTTATACTTTAAGACAAGAAGTTAAGGTTAACATATTTTAAAATATGCCTCGACTAACAGGTGACTCTCTTTTTTGATTGTTTTCGCTGTTTTTCGGACTCGACTACTGAGCGCTTTATTGGACGCCAATATAGAGCAGCGAACGGCCGGACCATTCTTCTTATCTTTTCCGTCTGTAAGTGTGGCAAAGAAATGAGCTGAACACATCATATTGACCAACGCAAACAGGTTATTTCTGCTCAACACTGCGACAAGTGTGCCGTCTGATAACATCACATTTCTTCGGCTAACGAACGTGATTCCGGAACGAACTATCTTCGTTGGCCGAGGTATCTCTGTACTGTTACGCAATTACATATAAATAGTTACAATGCCAAAATCGTACATTTTAATTGAAAATTTAGAGCAGCATCATTTTTCTAATATTTTGTGAAGAAATTCAACTCTAAAATTCTTTTATGCTATACTATGTAGTTTTTTCATCCAAAGATTAATTTTGGAATGTTGTTAGCATCATTTATTGCTTTTTCCGATGGCGTTGGATGCCATGCAGTTCTAATTAGAGTTATCGTAAGAGTCATAAAACCCACGAGTTTTTAATAATGCTGCTCATCCATTTATATAAAAATGAAAGAGAAAAAGTGGGAATTGGAAAAGTGACATAAGAAGCCTAAGTGACTTACCAACAACACATTCCAAAAGCCACTCCAGGTACAGCTGTTCAAAACCGCCATTAACAGTTCCGAATGAGAAAAGAGCACGTATAGCACTCCCTCCAAAGTAACCCAGTCATACAGCAAAATTGAGATTTTCTTGGAATTATTTTAAGTCAAGATTCCGGATAAATTTTAAAGAATATTTATAATTTCCGAAAAAGAACTGCTAAAGTGAAGAGTTCCCATGTATGTGTATAAATCGGTTAGTAAATTAGGCTAAAAAGTTTTACAGACTTATATTAGCTACAGTTGGTGCTACAACTTTATCGATATCTGATAAACAATCACATCATCATCATCATTTGCAATATTAATTGAGAATGATGAAATAATGAATTGATAATCTCTACAGTAAAGGCTTTCGTTTTGCAGATTCCGACCCTCTGCAAATATTAGATTTAACCTAATTACATTCTAATGAAATGAAATATTTAATAGGCAACTCAAGAATAAAGATTCATATTATAAATAAATTATTCATTATGTATACATATTTTTACCAATGAGATTGACAAACCTTTCATATAATCCTTTTAACTGATGAGAAAATTTCAATTCATTCAAGGAGTTATTTAAATAATACTTTCCATATCCCCTAACAATAAGAAAATTTTCAGAAAAAAATAGACACACTCCCAAAATTATATTTGCACCAAGGTCATTTTCCAATGGAGTTTCTTTCATTGTTTTCAGGGCAATTCGAATCCACAAACGGCAATGCATTCATAATTAAAACAGGGAGAGGGAGAGAAAAAACACGGCCACTTCAACGGGCATCGAAAAAGTTAACAGCTATAGATATCGAAGAATGATCCGCTTTCCATTTTCTCCTCCTCTAATTCTCGGCCGGCAGACAAATGGAAATGTTGGAAACGTTCCGACTCTTAGATAAAGTGCCCGTTTTCTTTCTCCGCTCTTTTTCACCAAACGCACGGAGCTCCAACGCTTAAAAAAAAGAAAAACACTTCTTTTGTGCATCCTTGCACTCCCTCTCTTTATTTAACCCACGGCTTAATATTAAAGGCTGCAATGGCGTCTGGTGCGTCCCGCCAGACATAAAGGCGGCCCTCGAAAAAACCCGCATTATACCGCAGACGCCCTCTTAACACAGATGAGAAATGAATGCCTCCGCACATCCTCTGTCTCTATTGTTTCGATTGAAAAAAGGTTGCGGCTCTTAACTTGGGCAGCGAAATGAAAATTCCAAAGATTCATCGAGAACTGTGATTTGGGCAAATCAACTTCTCGAAATCGCTTCTGAGGTTGAGGGACAACCTTTGTTTTCCATTCGACTTAATCCTGGATTTTAATCCTTCTTATTTTCTCATTATGACATCGAGGCGGAAACTTAACAACTTTTCTTAATGGTTCAACTTAGAGCAGCCCGTTTTGTCAGTAGAGATTTCAGGCTCGACAGTTGCGTTACGGCCATGATAAAATTACTCGGGTGGAACTCGCTGCAGGAGAGAAGATCTGATTACCGACGAAAGCCTTTCAAAACTTCATCGGTCCAGAATGTTTAGGTGAAGTAAAGGATATTGTCATAGCGAGCAAGCAAGCGTTACAAGGAAATAATCGCTAAAACAGATAGCTACTTCTGGTTCAAGATCGTTCTTTCGAAATAGCATCAGAGAATATAATAAGGTAGATTGGGTAAGGCGTTAATACATCCCCTGCCATACACCACTGGGGGCTTGCGGGGTACAAATCTAAATCTACTGCAGTTCCTTACAAGAAATCGGTGAGCGTTACTCAAATGCTTCAGGGCGCAGGTTGGGAATTTCTGGAAGATAGAAGAATTTTAAAAAATACGTAGATCGTAGATGTAGTCGATATTATGCGTCCTACCTGTTACATTGGCAATTTTGATTTCAAAAAAACAATCAGAGAAATAGGTGCTAGAAAAAGTCCTATTAAATATTCATTTTCTCCGCCAAAGATACGCTATACTAATCGATTAGAGATGTAGGTTCATCGTGCATGCACCCCCTGCCACACGCCGAAAGGCGGCTTGCAGGGTACATATATTGATGTAGAGACGTAGATGTAGAATTGTCATCTGAAAATTTAACATACATTTTTTTCTATAAAACGTCTTTGAAAATGTCATTTAGATTTAAATTTGTACCCTGCAAGTGGCGTATGGCAGGGGCAATGACTTCCGTAATATTTGAAATCCCGAAATCACGCGTAACCACCCATCATTTATTCATAAAAAAATGTTTAGTTAACGAAAAAAATTTCTGTGAAATAGCTAATTAAACCTCAGTTTCATTAATTGGAGGATTTAGCTAATCCTCCAATCAGAAAATTCAACAGAAAGGAAATTTGAGCCTCGTTTCTCGCTTTGAACACGCGCACCGAAAGAAAATTTCCATGTAATGGAATGCAAATCTTCGAACCATCCGCGGATTTCGTACACAGATATGTCAATCCTAGGTTACCGTATGAGGAGTGCACGTTTTACTTAGCACGCGGAGATGTGCGCCTTAAAACTCAACGATAAATGGAATTGGAAAATATCGACATAACTAGTACTTGAATTTAAGTCCCCCACTTTCTGGTCAGGAATTCTAACCACTAAGTAAACTACCACTCAATTCAATCAATTGAGTCAATTGTACTCTGTTATGCTTTAGTGGCGCTCAGACCGCCGCCCGTTAACAGAGTAGAGGAGACACGGCATCGTAGTTTAGAACAGAATCTGTAGTTATGTTTTGATGTAATGATAACGGGTAGAATCCAACAATTTCTTATTGCTTTGAAGGTACCATCTATTCCAGAATTTGATTTTCATACACCATGAAAGGCATTTTACTTTTATTTTAGGAATAATATATATCAAACGCGTCATACAGCGCTTTCTTTGTTTTCAGTAAAATACGATCAACAATTTTTAGATATAAATGTCACCTAAAAATTCATTGTTTCATGAGCATCTCGACAAATAAGCTGCACTTGGACCGATTTCGACCGTCGACGAGTGTTTCGTATTTTCATTCATCTTTATAGCTTTACGATGCATTACCGATATACTACAACTATAATAATATAAATGATACATAAGTAGCATAAAATTGATTTATAAATTCGTTTCTGTGATTCTCTGCCTGTGATTAGGAATTTTATCCGCTAGAATAAAGCAGTTCACTATTTCATACGAAAAAGAGTGCATTGTTACGCCAAGGGGATACACTTATACTCGTATACAATCATATGGGATTTGTTATTGAATTTAAGATCAGTATTTTACAAATAACCATCACTTGGAATAATTTGGTAATTTCGTCACTTCGGGTAATTTCGAATCGACCAAAATTAAAATTAGAGATAATAACCGAGTTATTGAAGCCACGGTGTTTCTTGGAAAGAACTTTGAGAGCAAAGGCAATAAGGAGCAGTTTGAGACAACCATTTCGTTTCTAAATTAAGGAGAATTGTTCGGCGATACCGAATACATGTAATTTAGTTTCATAAATAGGAGAATATTGCAAAATACTGCAGTTCATCTTCGAAAGCATCAAGTTAGTTCTAGGATATATCTACACTGTCCTAATGAACCGAGTTTGTTACACGATACCAGTGATATCAAATATTGTTTCTCCAAAATATTTTAAATACCAAGTTTTAATTCAATAATTCAATCAATTTAATAATAATTTAGGAATAGTTAAGGTCTATATCTCCTAAAAATTATTCTTTTTACGGACTATTGAATTGTCATTCCAGAAGACTTACGAGAAATGGCGTTAAATAAACAAATAGAAGATAAAAGTGAACAAAGGCAAAGTAAACGAAAGCAAAATGCAATTGACGATCGGAAATAAAGACTCGAATTTAGAAAGTGGAAACATCCCAAGTGTAGAGCAGTACNTACATACATTCTGTGGGTTTGTGTGTCTGTCTTAGAATGCAGTCCACAGTTGGTCCGATTTGCGTCAAACTTGGCATACGTGTTCTCTGAGACTCGGAAGGAAGTACTGTCACCTTTTCATTAGAGTGAATAGTCGCGGTAGATGCTTAAAGAAGGGAAACTGAATACAGATTCTTATAATAGTCGTGGATTATCGCTTTCCTTTCTAATTTGCAAGAATTTAGATAAAATATACGATTATTTTGTGAAATTTTGAGTTTGTAAACAACCCGTCCCCCTGACGACCAATGCGATTGTTGATTGCGAGTTCATGCATTTTCCCATAAGAATACATTGGTTATTTAGGCCAATTTAATATCATTGGCAAGAATTCACGATATGAAGAGGAGGAAATTTTTCAGAGATTTTAACCATTATAGTCACGAACAATTTGTAGCGATGAATGGGGAAACAAACATACGTCGCACCGTAATGAATTAATGGAGACCGTTGAGAACTTTTCGTCTATCAGTTCGGACTCTTGGCATATTTTACGATTAAATTTCCCAGAACTAGAAGATGAAAATCTCGCAAATTTGCACAATATCTTGAGACGAATTTCATAAGCAGGAAATTCCATAAAGATTCACATTCTTATTGTTGATTGTAGATTTCAGCTTCGAAGTATGAGAACTTTGATTAGATTGAGAATTTTTGCTTACCTGTAAAATTTGACTAATCTAACAATAAGATGCGAGATGTTATTTTTTCTTACGTACAAATAGGTATATTATAATCCGACTTCCTTCTTCCCCGTTGAGAATCAACAGGCACTTCAGCTGGTAAAAAAATAAAACACACCCCATCCTTTATTTAAGAAAAGGCTCTTTGTGGAGATGTGAGACAAACTGCGTTGTGTTTCTAAGGAATATCCCCAGGAAGCTATTCTCATCTCAAATATACAGCATTTTACATCTTCAGATTGCAGGACTTTTTCTCATAATTCATTAAAATACGTAAATTTGAACATCGTTATACCTTCATTCGACGATAAAACTAAATCTTATTCTTGCGATATACATGCTGTATATTTGATTATAAATTCGCCCTTGATATATAAAATTATCGGGTATTTCCATCGCAATTCGGTTATTGCCTAAGTGAACTCAACCCAATAAACTCAAAAAAGAAGAGGAATCAGCAACTTTTTAAAATTTACTTAAGCGTCTACAGCAAACGAGTTTTGTTTAGAGGAACGAAGATGTTATTAAGTATTGTGTATAAAGAGTCTGAAAAGGAATAATTAAAGATATTCATGGATTTAATACAAAAAGACTAATATTATTTACAATCGTCCGCTCCCCTCATTATTCAGAAACGGCTTTCTGCAAAGATATTAAATGAACTGCATTCTAATTCGACGAGGCTTTTCGAAGTGGGGCGTCAAAGGAATTTCGCGGTGTAAAAGCAAGAACTGATACCTTTTATTGCTCTCTTTTTCCAGAGAGAATAATACGTGCAAGCCAGATTGTTAATTAAGGAGTTCGGTGTTTCCACACTCCCTGCCATGCGCCAATTGCCGGCTCTCCGGATAGTTTGAATATTATTAAATAATCGAATGACGAATTTTTCTTTCGTCGAACATAGAATTGCGAGACAATAATCGATTCTCATTCTGCTTTACTTATTACTTCTTTTCCGGCAAACAATATGCTTACAATAGATAAATCGGAAATAATTTTCAGATAAAAGCACTGCCTAAAACAGTCAACGGCATTTTCATTCTAAAGGAGTCTTTTATAGTGCGGATGACACAGAAATAGCTCGTTTCCCTTGAAAATTCTCTTGATCTGCCTCCAGCTAGTAAATAAGACAGGAAAACCACCGAGGCGCGAACCAGCTTGGCGTGCCCCGAAATGTCCTTTTTTCACTATTGGTCTGTACATACTATATGGACAGTTAAATGGGGTGCCATCGTGTAACTTTGCAAAGCGCCAGAGTAGCTCTAGTGCTGTGAGTGTCAGTGTTCCTCTTAGTAAGAATCTGTATCATGAATCACCAAAATGGAATAGGAAGAAAGATGAACATACCTTGAAAAGGTGCTCCAAGCTGTGTCCTCACGCATTCCAGGACTGCCATCCACACACTCAACACTTCACACTGAATATTACACACACTTAAAACCACTGCGTAAGACCTCTCTTTCTCACTATCCACACGGAAGTGTATTTTGCCTCCGCCAGCGCCGGGAAGAGACCCTTTCTAGCCGGTCGAATCTACGGGCCTCCCAATATGTCCTTCGTTGCCAGCCCCTTTCTAGCCGGTCGAATTGGATCTACGGGCCTCCCAATATGTCCTTCGTTGCCAGCCCCTTTCTAGCCGGTCGAAAAGGATCCACGGGCCTCCCAATATGTCCTTCAGAGCCGTATTTCCGACGGTCGAACTCTGCATTCTTCGTGAGGAAGCCCCTGCATACCTGAGAGCACAGCATAGGGGCTGTAAACAAACATTTTAAAAATAAATCAGTGAAAGTTATCTCAATAGAAGCAATTCAACACAAGAAAAGAGACTTGGCAAATTTTAATTAAACGACCGATACCGGAGTATCAATTGCAGGATTCGGTAGCAAACATGGCCAAATGATTAAAATTAGTGTAGAAATTATATCGAGTATCTTTTCTTCTATGCTATGGTCTTCAACTTAACGAAGCAACAACAACGAAAAGAAATAGTACTATTCACAAACACACACAACCATTCCCTAAACGGAAAAATCCGGTTAGCCGGGATTCGAACCCGGCACCTTAGTGTTGTAACGCCAGCAATCCACTCCGCCACCGCAGCCGGTATGTTAAGACATAAATAAAGCGTTAGAGATTTAAAAACAAAAATCGCGCGAACTCTCCACCGACTAAAGAAGTGATTTTCTAACGAGAAGTCAAAAGAGCTATATGTAAGGACAGAATTTGTAATGTATCNGCTGACCTACACGAGCGTTAAAATCGTCCATGATGATCTTATAATAGTGATCTTCCTTGTCATGTTCCTTGCCGAGAGTCTGGTAGAAATTTTCAATTTCCTCTTCGCTGCTTGCTGCTGTTGGTGCCTATACTTGGATAATCTGAACAGAGTAACGCTATTTTATCCTTAGGATGAGCTTACATATTCTGTCAGATACACTTTCTATTTTCTCCACATTATTTTTCCATTTCTTGTTAATCAGGAAGCCAACTCCTCGTCGTCTTCCATCCTTTGTTCCCCTATAATATATCCCCTATATATATGCTCTTCCTTGTGCGAAACCAGTCCTGCTTTTCTTCTTCCACTCGAACCCGAGTCTCCCACATTCCGGGCGGTTGTTCTGGCTAACTAAGCTGCCACGACAGACAGATCTCTCCTTCGATAATAGAAATCGACCGACAGATCGGTCTGTCGTGGTAGCTTAGTTAGTCAGAACAATGCCCCGAACGTGGGAGACACGGGTCCGAGTCCTTGCAAATTATGGCAAACGTTGTTTTCGTCGCATAACCATCGCTTATTTTCCTCAGAGACGGATAGGCAAAACTTCGCGAAAGAAAAAGTGATTATAAAAAAAATTAAGCTATTTTTCTGTGGAATACCAGAAGGAAATGTATTAAAAATTCCATGCGACGGAATCTGATTAAAACAGAAGGAAATGTACTCCTGGTATCAGAGGTGTTCTTATGTCCTCAATTCGGATTTCTCCCAATTTAAATCCTCGACAAGTCTCCCTCTATAAAAGGGAAAAGGCCGAATACAGAATAATTTTAAGTCTCAAAATAAATATTCCAATGAGAGAGAGAGGAGGAAGTAGTGCTGACACATTCACTGAAGAAACACTCTTGCTTAATTCCATGTTGTACTTCATTAACTGATGGTTCTGAAGCCTACATGGACTATGTGCTTCGCGTCAATGAAAATTCAGAAACGCAGCGAATTCTATCGGTAAATAAGATTTTTAGGGTTGAAATGGTTGAGACGGCGCTCGTGCGTGTTTGATTCGACATAAATCTGGAAAAACATTTTAAACGGATGTTCTTATTAACTTTGTAAAAATGACTTTCGTAGCAAGAGAAAGAATAATAGAAACCCAAGTATGAAAAAAAAGATAAGACTTTACTTTTCATTATGCGAAGGATAAAAGGAATCTTTTAAGGAGTTGAGAAAACCCTAGGAAATCAGGGGAAGTGTGTAGGTGGAAGACCCTAGTTTGAGTCCCAGTGGGCTCCCGGATAGCCAAGTGGGCAACGCGTTCGACTTCGGTGAAAGCGGTCCCGGGTTCGATTCCCGGTGGGGGCCCACGTGCGAAATGACCTAAGCTGTCGAAGCACTTTTAACAATACTACTACTACTTGAGTCCCAGTCCAGTCACTTTTTTCACATCCCTTAGGGCATTGGCATTGGAGAAGGAGTGACTAAATGGATTACATTCGCTCATACCTCAGCAGCTAATACCAAGATCGGCACTAAATTAAAAGATATACATTTTCCTCTTTCCTATACCATAAACGATAGATATCCCGTGCAACCAACAAAAATCACCGAATTGACGTAAAAATCAGCGAAAGAATGGCTTTTTTGGATTCTGAGGCGATAGTCCTCTATATATCAGAGATCGGAAGTTAAAATCGAATCCAACCCATCCGCCATATGTAAACGAAAAGGGCGTCCCATCTCAATACTTAACATCCTTCTGTATCTCCCGCGCCCTTCCGCTGGGATCGCATGCAAATTCTTCCGAAGCGTGATCTCGCAAATAAAAAAGTTTCCTTCGACTCCAGCAGCTGTCCCCTGCCAAAAACACCGCCCACAAACACACCCAATAACTTGTGCGGATGCGCGATTCGTCTCCAGATCACGCACAGCCCCCGAACACGCTCACACCGATTCGGCACCGAAATAAGATTCTCACACCGATTGAACACCCAAAAAAAAAATAGAAAATCTTCCCAACCGCTCAAAAAATCTTCTCATTGTATAATAAATCGCTAATTCGTAATAATTTATCCAGGCACAATGAAAATGATTATTAAAACTATTGAATAAACTGAAGTCTACACAAAGCGATAAATATCTTATAAAAATCGTTATCACGCAGAAATAATTGCCAAATAAATTAATGCAAATGATGGATCATACGTTTTGCACAAACTCAGGATGTGAATACGCAATTCAGCCGATTCAAAGAAAATGTGAAATATTTTAGTCAATCAAATTTTCAAGGGACTGTTTTTGAGTTAACTCAAAATGTGTTTCATATAAATTGTTGTGTTTTATACTAATGCCTTCGCTTTATATTGTCTGAAGTTCCCTGGGCTACTTGTACTGGCTGAAGTGTTGAATCTCAACGGGCACTTCAGCCAATAAGATAAAATCAAGTATTCCTATTTGCGTAGAAGAAAGTCTAACTTCCCTCAGATTAGTTTGGTAAGAGTGGTTGTCCGAAACGACATTAATCATCAATATCATTTAAGATCTGGACATTAATCATTAATAATCTGGAGCCGAAACCAATAATCGACAGAAATAAGGAGTTGGACAAGGGTGTCTACTTTCGCAATTTTTATTCAGTATACTCATTGAGGAAAGTATAGAGAAAATGAAGGTGAAAACAAGAGGAATAAAAATAAACGGCATTGGCATGCTCAGTTTTTGCTGATGATGTTGATGTAATCTCTGATAAAGAAATAAATAAAATGTTACGGGTTTTATCCTTTAGGAAATAGAAATCAAAAATAAATACCAAAAAAACAAAACCGATGGCAGTGAGTAAAAGCAACATTGTAAGAACGCCCATAACTGTAATAGAAGCAGCAGATATGTGGATTTAGAAGCTAAAGATAAAGTAGACGGAAAGGAAAAGAAATGAAGAAAAAATGAAAAAGAACCCAACACAATACAAAGAGAAAAAATGCAATATTGTACGACCTGAATAAAAGTCTTCATTCAATTTCCCTTCTTTCTGTACTTTTTTCGATTTCATGCGACTATTCTTTCTAAATTAATTTTACATGTGCAATTATTCTTGCTAATGTAGTTTTGCAAAATAAATAAAGCCTGTAACCGATGACATGAAGTTTACGTGCATTTCTTATGGGGTGGATACTCGTTTGGTATCGAACCGGGGACCGTTTGGTGAATAAAAAGTAGCCTATTATTTGTGGGTTGTGGAAATTTAATAATGTGCAAAGTTTAATTTCGCGACTTTTGGTTCGCAAATTTTAGGCGAACATACACACACACTCTATGATGACAAATTCACTCGTTTATCTCGAAAACAATTAGCGTTAAGAATGTAAAAATATGAAATTTATGAAGGAATGACAAGTGTGAAAAATAGCGACATGACTGGGACTCGAACCACTTTCCGGGCAGGTGTTCTAACCACTGAACTACTTGTAGTTAGTGGTTAGAATACCTTCCCGGAAAGTGGGAGACCTGGGTTCGAGTCCCAGTCATGTCGCTATTTTTCACACATGTCATTCCTTTGGGATTAGCCGTAGGACTTCACCCTGCAAAGTATTCAAACCTTTCCTTAATCCAAGAAATTTATAATTCATGGAAAATGAAAAACTTTTTTTTTCCGACGATGCCGTACTTTGGACTATATTTGCTCAAGCGTTGTTGAACAAGCGTTCGAATTTCCTCTTCAGCTTATTGTTGCGTATCATTCACAGACAGTATGATTGCCTAAAACGACTTTTCCTCGCATTTATTTCTCTTATTCGCTCTTAACGCATTTATTTATTGCTCGTTGTCTGTTCGCTGCAGAAGTCGCATAACACCGATTGTGTCTTCCGCAAATGCACTTTCTCTAAATGTATCAGGCAATCTTACTAAGCTCACCTATTCTCCTTTCTTTCAAGGATTCCCAACTTCGTCTGAGAGCATTTGCGTTACGCTTGCTTTTCTATCGTAGAATTAATTACTTTCTAACAAATAGCATCGCCTTACACTGCGCTTTCTCAAGTTCGCGGGCATACGTTTCATACGCTAAGTCCCATATACTCGCCGCATATTCCAGAAGGGGCGCAACTAAGGTGAAATAGCATCGCTCTCTAACCTTTTAATCGCGTCTACCTACGATGCGCTTAATAAAATATAGCTTTTTAATTGCTTTACCGCATATTTTTAGAATATATGTGCTCCAGTTTAAGTCATTTGTAAGGGTAATTCTTAGATATTCAACATTTAAATTCTTTCCACTAATTTTGTACGGGTGGTTCTGACGCAATTTTTTTCCATTTAAAGAAATTTACTAATGAGTTATTACTATATGTATTTACTATGAGTTATGAGATATTTACATTAAGATCCAGTTGCTATTTTCGCACCATCTGTAAATATGAACCAAATCGTTTGATTGTGAAGCACTACCGAACTAACGCCATCAAGTATGCATCACTTTCCCTTCTCTCTCGTATAGGAAATCCTTGATACAGTCGATTACTTCCTTATTAATACCTACTAATTTTAATTTGTAAATTAATTTGTAGTGAGGGACTGTGGAAAGCTTTCTTGAAGTCAAGGAACATGGCGTCCACTTTTTGCAAATTTTTACTTAATTATCTGTAATGACTTTAGTAACTTATCTTTAGTAACCTCATTAGTTTATCATCTCCGGCTCGCAAATGCCTTACGTTCAAAGGAAAATTGCTGTAGATTTTCCCACCGAAGAAGGAATGAGTTGAAGGGAAGACTTAGATCTTATGGGAACGGACATCGATTTTCTCTGTAATAATCATGAGAGCAAGTCTTTAGTCTTATACGGTGACAGTTTAAACGTTTCGCACCAATATTGCAAATCACTGAAGACTACAGATTCTATCGATAAATATTGATACATATTTCGTGCGCATCGTTTTCCATATATGTGAAGCAATTTAGACACCTTAAGATTTCTTTTGATATATCACTAAAGAAAATATAATAATGAGATATGTATTTCAGATACCACTATGGCGTAGAATTGGAAAAGTAGGTTGGGTTTTAATTAAAAACGAAAATAGGTAGTTCTGAAAATAGTCCGAGAAGGAAAGGTTATCATGAATAAAAAAAGGCAAGTGAAGTGTGAAATAACAGCTAGTTATTAATAGGGGAGAGATTGCTAAGGAAAGTAATTACATGAAAAATAAAAGCACAAGTAAGAGAGCGCAAAAGTTATTGGTTGAGGCGTACCTAGTCTTCAGAAAATGAAACAGAGGCATTAAGTATGAATTTCATGAATCTGCCGTAAGTTAAGAGAGTAATGTTTGAGCAGTGCTAAGAGGTCAAGTCTGTGATAAGAACTAAATTTCTGAGCTAAAATCTAAACAAAAAGGTTATGTTCTTGAGGCTGTAGACTTAAATAGACAATGTTATATTTATAGACCCCGCTAATATTTATAGATAAAAATTCTTTCATAACTGCTAGTTTTAAAAATTTGCAAAATTACTTAGTTGCAATTATATAAACTTCTACTTTGTATAAAGTTATATATGTATCCTTCAAATTGCATTAAAATAATAATAATACATTGGATAAAATATAATAGAATTCAAAATATAACGACTAATTGTTTTGTTGAATATTTCCTTTGCACTAATTTGAATAAGTGGTGATTGACTGCGACTTATGAGACGATAAACGACGCCTCTAAAAATAGCGTCGAAGAGCGGAAATCAATGGTGAACACTGACTCGCCTTACTCATTGCATCGGAGGCCTCCTCTGAATTTTGGCATCTTCATCTGTCCGTCGGAAGCGGAATCTCCCTTCTAAAGCCGACAATTAAATTATCCCTTTCGGCCGACTTAAGCCACCCTAAACCATTTTAAACCGAGTCAGAGAACGGACATTAAACGCTCGGAATAAACCGCGACCGGAAACCTCATTTGCATCTGTAGGTGCACTTAACCTGGCCTTAGCATCGATTCACTGGAATCCATCTCGGCCTTCTTCGGCAAATGCTCCGGATTAGAATAGCAAATGAAGCCGACATCTCCGCTATGTCAAGCAGAGTTCCCAACCGCGCAAAATTACTGATTTAAACCTCATCACATTTTATCGATAACCGAAAGAGTGACTTTTTGGAAAGACATTGCAGAATAAAAGAAACTTTGAACTTTTTCACAGCGGCTTAAATTCGATACTGGTTTAGTAAGAGCACTATCACATTTCTCTATATCTTTTCCCCAATCTAAGATAAAAAAGAAATACAATCTTCTTTTTCAGTGCTGTTAATTTACATTCTTGTGCCAACTCGATAAAAAATGAAACACGATATCTACTACTTTTTATCAAAACTTATAATATATTNCAAACACACACAACCATTCCCTAAACGGAAAAATCCGGTTAGCCGGGATTCGAACCCGGCACCTTAGTGTTGTAACGCCAGCAATCCACTCCGCCACCGCAGCCGGTATGTTAAGACATAAATAAAGCGTTAGAGATTTAAAAACAAAAATCGCGCGAACTCTCCACCGACTAAAGAAGTGATTTTCTAACGAGAAGTCAAAAGAGCTATATGTAAGGACAGAATTTGTAATGTATCGTTAACATTAGAGTTTGGTGCTGTGCACTAAGTTTTGTTCATTTTATCTTTGCGGCTGAGACTGCGGAGCTACGAAAATGTGGTTTTTTGGAGAGCTTTGGGGAAGGCCAATCAAAGATGTGTAGATAACACATCTTTGAACACAATAATGTGTAGATAACGAATTATCTGTTAACTCGGAAACGCCCTCTAACTCACGTAGAGATGCCTGAGAATTCACTCTTTTTGTTCCTGTATGACACACACACAAGAAGCACGTTCACTAAACTGAGACTAATCAAAATGGCGGGAAATAAGCGGAAGTACACGGAATTTTAACAACGAAATCACTTCTCTTTCCCGTGAATTTTAGCCGCGAGGAAATCGAATCTCTTTTCGAGTGAACCAAAGGCCTCAACCGAAGCTATGGCTCAGTTTGAAGAACGTTCTTGAGGTTGTCTTTTACATTGACATTTAGTTTTTATTGCTCACTCTAACGCTGTTTTCAATTTTCTGTGGCAATTAGATAGTTCTTAAGGAATAACAAATGTGAAAAATAGCGACATGACTGGGACTCGAACCCAGGTCTCCAAATTTCCGGGCAGGAATTATAACCACTGAACTACTACACCGCGTCTATTCCACACTGTTAAGGGAATTTGTTTGTGTGTGGAATACTTATATTCTAAAAATATAAATGCTACCGTATTCATCCGGTCTTCCTATGCCAGAAGATATCCTTAATAATTCTATAATAATATAATAATTTGCGACCAGTAGATGCTTCGCTTGATTCTAGATGAATCCGTTACATATTTGCTCATAATTAAATATGCGAAGGAATATTTTTTGTCAATTATAACTATGAAATCGACAATCATAAAACATTTGTACTTTTCATTTTTGGCCACAAATTCAGTAACAAAAAACACTTCCAACCGTTTTAAAAATATTATTCTTACGATATTATACGATAAGCTCTGCTTTGATAATCGATCGGTTGGAAGCTGGAACAGTGACAAACTGCAGCGTATTTAATCTTCCAGATATCGACTGGGAAAATCATAGCTTAAAGAAAACGTCTAAGGATACCGATTCTTGTAAAAAGTTATTAAATATACTTCAGAAATCTCTTTAAACCAAGTAGTGAAATCGCCAACTAGGGGTGAAAATATTCTCTAGAAAGGTATGACAGAGAGGTTAGAAAGGCCCTTCGCAAACAGAGAGCTCTATACGGAAGAGTAATTGAGTATTGAGTCCAATAAGAGCTCTATTGTTAGAAAAGCACAAGANCATAGCTTAAAGAAAACGTCTAAGGATACCGATTCTTGTAAAAAGTTATTAAATATACTTCAGAAATCTCTTTAAACCAAGTAGTGAAATCGCCAACTAGGGGTGAAAATATTCTCGATCTCTTATTAATTAACTTTCCTGAGCGTATAAAGAGCATCGCAATTGACGAAGGGCTCGGCGACCCAAAGGCGTATACATAGACATCGACTTAAAAATAAACAAGCACAAGAAACCTAAACGGAAGATTTATCTTTATTCGAAAGCGAATTTTCAGGACTTTAATGAAAAGCTGATTTCTAATTTTAATTCATTCATGTTTCGCGTAAATGAAATGTCCACCGATGACACTTGGAAACTCTTTCTTGGGAGAACTGCATAAACGGTAAGAAGATGCATGAAAAAGGTTTGTAGTCGGATATGTTAAAAAAGGATCGCACGTAAGGATAACGCATAAGAACAGGATGACTGTGTAATTGAAATCGATTATCAACAAAGTGTAGACCATCAATAGAAGAAAGATGGTCGAATCGAAGAGACGTCTTTTCGGATTCTTCCTAGACAAGGTGTCGAAACAAAAGGCAATACAAGTTCTTCTCCCTGGACGCACGACCCAACGCAAACTGAATCCCCAAACACAAAAACAAACGCGAAACACTCTCCAAGCAGTTATGGATGCATTTTCAGCCAATGGTGACGCCGAAGCGACTCCGCACCTGATGCGGCGAAAACTTTTTGTTCCCAACGAATTCCATCCATTGATCCGGCATTCAGAATGGCCTCGCATTCCACGGGTAAATCCCACGGGATTCTGAGAACCTTCCGAAGACAATAGATTCCCTCTGTGCTAAGAAGAACCACAAGAGCAAATGACAGAACTTCCTGTTAGCATATCTTGCTAAATGAAACAATTGTCATTTGAATTGTGGTTCACTTTAGAATTACATCTTTCGTTTTCCATGGCTAAGATAATAATAAGGATGCTATCGAGGTATTAATGATGCCAAGTACATATGGAGGCATTAATGATGCCAAGTACATAAGGAGGCATTAATGATGACAAGTACATGGTGAGCATTTTAAGGGTCATTGCGCCGCATTATTTTTCTAAGCATTGTATTCTGGCTCAGTGAGGAATTCGTGCTAATTACCGAACTCCTCCTCAGTCATTCCATTTCAGAAGATTTTGGTAACCCATGGAGGAATCAACCAGCCTAAGGATGATGAATTTACAAACCCTGAAAGGGATTATTTCGCTTTCTTAGAATATGAGTTTCTTAATCCTGATTTCCGTTCATTTACCGTGTTAGTAATTTCTATTTCGTAATACGTAACTTATTCCGGATATGATGCAATTAACATTAACAGAATTAGTTTTTTATACCGCAATTTCATCTCCTTGCTCTCAAGTGTGCTACAGAATTCATTCATCCAAGAAAATGTCGAAACTTTTGAATAAGCAATCGCCATGGTTAAAAGCTATTATTTAGCTACTTAATCGGAATTAGATGGCCATGGGGATATTAGTCATACATTTTATCCAATTTAGAACAGATACTTCAGATACTTGGTGTGCATTGCCATACTACAAATACTATAAAATTATTTTGGTTTGTTTTGAGTGAGTATAAGCTATGTTTATTTTCTCTTGTAATAGAGGACGTATTTTCGCAATTTATGTTGGTTTTTTCTCTACTACATTGGCTTCCCTTTAAATTAACGTCTGACAACACAGACTTTGTATGTTTTCCCGAGAAAGTAATTGCAAATAAATCATTCGAGCGAAAAAAAGTACAGCTAAACATATTCCTGAATTTGATCGATTCAGTCTTAAAATATAAATTGAAATATTTAAATATAGATTCACAGAACTTTATCAAACGTTTTTCAAACTTTAATTAAAATTCCGCGAGAAGAAAGTGACCCAATTAATTAAGCAATTATGCAAATTAAGACATTTTGAGGTAAGAAATGTTTTTCGGGATAATAATGTAAAATAAAGTTTAAAGGGATAAAATATTCTTTTTCCTCCCTTATTTTGAGCAATTACATTGTCGTTGGGTATATTACTATTATTTAAAAAACAATCCTTTCACCTAATACATTCACTTACGAACATTTCCCTCTTCTTGATATATATGTATCAAGGAAATTGATCTGTCGTATTTATTTAAACATTTAGACGCAATTCATCGCGACATTAACAGAGGTGATGCTTTAGCAGGGCGAATGAATAGCAAAGAAGGAGTGTTTGGAGAGTAAAAGGAGGATTGGAGAGATAAGGAGAATTGGGAGGGAGAGAGATTTAGAAAGAGAGAGAGAAAATGGAAGACAAAAATCAATCTGATTTGGAAACGTGAGGACACTGGAAATGGGCGAATTTGTGAGAGTCGCGGTAAAAGAACCACTAAGCCACGCATCTCCAATTCTGTTCGCCGCGAACTACGTCGCTCTCGCACTGTTTAATTTGCTTCTTCGGGCGGAAATTTTTCCTTCTTCTGCAAAACCAAGGCTTATTCGATCTAGAATGTCATTTTTTCATCTTAGAACCACAGACAATAGTAAATAATAGATAAATCGCTTCCCAAGACGCAATTGACCCATATCCAGGCAATACTTTTGTAGAGACAGTTAAAATGAACATGAAAAGCATCTTCGATAGTCTTATCTTCCTAAAGTCTTCCATTGCAAAGCCCAATAAATTCAGCAAAATTCACCATCAAAAATTAGCAAATCTGAGAATTGAAGACGAGATCTACGCAACAGAGTTTGGAGAATTAAGTCCTACGCTATCAACAAAAATGAAGTAAAACTTATGTATCTCACGAATATCACTATGGTAGCTAAACCAATCAAAGAGGAATTTTTTCAACAAGAGATGTAGGTCCCTTTCTTGCCCCAGAATGCATTCAATTATATTCCTTTGATTACATACAAATATAATTTTTATTGATTAATTTCTGATGCAGGCTTAAGAAAGGATCATAAATGCCTTTTTAATAAGACTCTTCCAATTTTTTTATGACATTTCCTTCCTTTTGATGTCCTAAATACAGGAAAACGTATTTAAGAAAGCTGAAAATTAACTAAAATAAGGTTATTTCAACCAGGGTGTTTGAGCGAAAAGTTTTAACTTTCCGTCATTCAGTATCATGATTTAAAACACGCATTAAATTTCATCTGTTAGAGATGAATGAAAAAAAAGAAAAGTATCTATAAAAGAGACTTTGCTTAAGGACCCTCCTTAAAAAATATGAATTGCCTTTTCATGGATTTATACTTAAGTAGCTTTTATTTCAGCGAAGGACGTTGAGCATCTTTTAATACAAATCAATCTCCCGGCAGGTATGACGTAACTAAAATTTTTTTCATGACCGTTTCTCATTATAACCACTTATTTAATATCCCTCCGCGGTGTAAAGATGGAAATGGATGTGAATAAACATGACAGAGACGCGCAAGGATGATCACAGGTTCTTCCGTTACTTCTTAAACTACGACATTATGGTTCTTTACTCGGATCACTCTTTCAACATCATTTAAAAATTCCCTCCTCCATCTCCCCCTCCTTTTCCTCCATCTCACATACTCTTATTTCAATTCCATTTCCTCTCCGTTCTTATCTCTGCCTCGGAATTTATCTTCCGATCGCTTCTCCAGAAACTTCCCCCAACATTCACTTTCTCTTGAAATCCAATGGCTTAGTTTCCCGCTTTATCGCTTTTACAATGTGACTCCTCCCAAAGGAGAAAGAATAAATCTTTTCCACGAGCAAATGCATTCATTCTAAGCGATATAGGGAAGTCGATCGACCAAAAATATCGAAATATTTAAATGATAACGCACGTACAGAGTTCGTCCAGAAAGTAGTTCCCGTTTCCGCCTTCCAAATGGTTGGTGGAAAGTGTCCCGCACAAAGTTAACCATTTTGGGTATTAATCTGCTAACAATATCGTATTTCATTGCATTCTGAAAGTTTTTGTTGCTGCAGTGATTGATTATCGTGTCTTAGAAAACCGAGCGTGCCGTCACTTGCGAATTGAAATTGGTGATACGGTTTTCGAATGCCAAAATAATGCGGCCGAATGAATTCTCTTTTAGAGAAATTAATGCAGCGTAAGATAAAGCAATGGGTGAGTCGACTTTGCATCGTTGACTTGAATGCAGAAAGGCTGAATGGCCACGATGATAAACGAAATGGCTTTCATTACACGTGATATGCTGCAGTCTGTCTTGGGTCTATCTCGTTTGACCGACCCTCGCTTGACCCACGCTCACTCGACCGACACCTCGTTTTCTCGACTCCTCGTTTGACCGACATCTCGATTGACCAACTTCTCGTTTGACCGACAATTCGATTGACCGACATCTACATGACCGAGACAGTTAATACGCCACATTATTAATACTATTAAGAAACAGTCAGCAGGTCTTCCGTGAAATTATTTATTCGTACATTAAATTTTATAATTAGTTATAAAAAACTAATTGTCAATTAACGAAATGATAATTATTAATAAAATATGCTATGCATTAAATAATTTATTTTCAATGGTATACAACTTTCATTTTTAGCATCTTCACTCATACTTACTCATAGAGAAAAAATTTAAAAAGTCTCCTGTGAAGTTCTTTCCATGATTATTAATAAACGAAAAACTTTTAGAAGAAAGGTCTTTAAAAGATTGTTAATATTTATTACAACCTACAGTAGATTAATCAATCATTCATGGTTAGTGGGTCCCGGGAAACAAAATTTTCAACCGTTCGAGTTACGGAAAAACCGCGGAAATGTGAAAAACGGAGCGAAATGAAAGACAAGCGAGCTTTACCGCAAAACCCATCCACATCAGTACAAAAGTAAAATATTAATTGCGATAGTTAGTTGCAGGAGTGGTATAAATAAAGTATCCGACTTGGAGCACCTCATTCGCAGCCACAGCACCGATAGTTTAATAGGTACAGAAAGCTGGTTAAATGAGGAAATAAGTGATCATGAAATATTCCCTAAAGATTACACTATATACCGCCGAGTTCGTAGAAAAAACCGGGGGCGGAGTCTTTATTGCGGTTGAATCTTCTCTCCAAAGGACTGCGCAGATCTCGAGTGATAGCGACAGAGTCTGGAGCACGATAAGAGAAACAAACAAGCCAAACATCATAAGGTTATGTATATATGCATTCCTCTAATATGCACAGCATCACCAACTATTTACTGTGAAATATGTTGTTCTTTTTTTCATAACCTCTTACATTATGGCATGGTATTTTGCTCTTTGTTTCTTCCAAGACCTAAAAAGAAACCAAAAAGAAACCAAAAAGCCGTGCTGAATATTTCTCATAGCAGATATAATGTCGATTAGAAAGGAATCTATTCTATCGCTCATGGAAATAATGTGAACGAACAATTCAGACGGAAATTGACCTTCAGTAATTCGAAATCCCTTGAAACGATGATTAGGATAACTTAAAATTTTAAGGTGGTCCTATTTGCCAATTGGTGAGGCGGTGTAGGAAACTGTTTTCATAGCAAAGATGTGCTTAAAGAAGAAGCTACAGATTTTCATCGTTGACAGGCCGCGGAGGTTTATGAAGTATGTATTTACAAACTCGCTGAAACATTCCACAAATGTTTAAATGTCTACAGAAACTATGTAGAAAAGTAGCGAAAATTAATAAAATTTGAAATAGTCTTGCAAAACAATGTCAAAAGGTTGCTATTTTTTTTAAATGGATACCACTTTCTGGCCTTCGTGAGTTCCAAATTGGTGCCACGTTCAATTTAGTTAATTTTTTTATATGTGAAGATATTAGGAGGTGAGTATGAGTTGTTTACAAAGCCCTGCTTAGACAGGTGCCATGCCAGGGATTGTGTTGTTGGGAGACAGAGTGCCTTACATTTATCCTGGGAAGCTGAAAAACCTGCAGCAGGCATAAGGAAGGTGTAAGTTTGTACGTGGGGGTTATCTACAAGGACTAACGTAGCAACAGCAGTTTATGTTATACAGTTACCAAGCCTTTTAGAATATTAATATTGATGACACAAGAGTAAAAGCAAATTTTTTGTGCTAAGGCTGGTGCGAGAGAGTATTCTTGGTTTCACCAAAATATTTTTTACATGGACCGCTCTGATGCTGCGAGAAAGATCAGGGATATAGATGCTAGAACGAATCGATTCAACGATTCATTTTTTCTGCGAACGATACACGAAAGTAATCGATTAGGGAAGTAGAGTGTTGGTGCATGCACCCCCTACCACACGCCGAAAGGCGGCTTGCAGGGTACTTACATAGAAAACAAATGATCCGCAGCTTATGTATTACGTACTATTCACCTTCAGCTTGATTTTGTGGTCTCCAAAAACTCCTGGCAATAAAAAAACACCTTGACGAATATTTTCCTGCATTTTATTAGTAAAAATTAATAATTATGAACCGAGAAGTGCTATTGAGTTCGAATAATACCTGGCGAAGGTATTATTTTCCTGGATTGACGGAAAATGAAAGGAAATTTACAGTAAAAGGTGCAACCATCGCTAAAAGAAGTAGTAAATATGAAAATAAATAAATACCAACAGATAAGATTGTTTCATTCTCGTTATAAGAGGCAAATGCTCCTGAAGAAAGCTTAGGTAGTCGTAGTGGAATAATCACATTATCAATGAAGATGCTGGTCAATGACAGAAAGAAGATAAAGATTTTCAGTAGAGATGGGACAATCGATTGAAAAATACAATCGAATAATTATTCGATTTTTTTCATTCGAATAAATTAATTTTTTTTTGCGGGTCAGTGGTTTTACAGGGGTTACAAATTTCTATAATTCCTTCACTCTGCCATGGAAAACCTAATTAAATTTGATTTTCACATTTCCGTAAAAGCAATATGTATCTTCATTTGCACAATTTAAAATGTTATTAAGCCTGCTTAAGGGGAAATAAATTCTGGAGAATATATCAATTAAAATGCGATTAGGAAAAAATAACGTAGCTCAAGACATTTAAGATATAATTTAGATAAGATATTACCAGCTTCTTCTAACCACCATTACAAACAGAAGCTTGCAGTCTTTCATTCCCTCCTTTACAGGCTCATTAAAATACCTATGTCACCCGACAACTACCAAAAAGAACTAAATACCATACAAACGATTGCAATTAATAACGGTTACCCCTCTTCCTTGGTTAATAAAATACTTGCCAGAAAACTGAGAAAAACTGCTATCCGTTCTATATTCATTCCCCCTACCGACTCAATCCCTCCGAAATGGCATAAGTTAAATTTTATTGGCAATCTATCATATAAAATCTGTAATATATTTCCTAAGAATGATTTCCGCCTAGCGCATACCACAGCAGCAAAACACTTAGATCTTTACTATGTAATAATAAAGATAAAATCGACCCCCTGTTTAAGCCTGGAATTTATAGAATTCCTTGTAATGACTGTGAAATTAGTTATATTGGCCAGAGTAGTAGGAATATTTTTACCAGATTCAATGATCACCATAGAGCTTTCCTTAATAACACCCCCTATAGATCTCATTTTGCTGAATACCTTTTAGTTGAAAATCACCAGTCCGAAATTTCACCCGTAATCCTCCACTCCTTCCGTAATACGTACAAAATAGATATACTAGAAAAATTTCAAATACTCCACCATTTCCACCATTCCTTTTCCCTTGCCAATGAATTCCTTTTCACCAAGAATCCTTCTACATTGTTTACCAGCCTTTTCCGTTCATTACCCCCTCCCCCTCCGCTTAACGACCTATTCTTCTTCTTCAGTTATCAATCCGAAGATTGGTTTGCAGCAGTTGTTTTCCGTCTCCACTCCTTCCGATCTTGCGCCAGTCTCTTTAACTCTAAGTAGGAATTGCAGCCCATATCCTCCACAATCCGATCGATGTAGTTCTTTCTTGGTCTACCTCTTGCGTTGTTGCCTCTTATTGAGCCTTCCAATAATGTTGCAAGGAATCCTTCACATCTTAGGATATGGCCTATCCAGGAGTATCGTCTCCTTCTCATTGTGCTCTACAGGTACAGTACACTTCTTCAGCTCTCGGTAATACTTCTTCTTTGGTAACCTTAACTACCCAAGATATCTTGAGGATTCTCCGGTAGCACCACATCTCAAATGCCTGTATCCGTTTTCTTCCATCCGGACCAAGGGTCCATGTCTCGCTTCCATAAATTAAGACGCTCCATACAAAGGTTTTGAGGAGGCGTTTTCTTAGACACAAGTTGATATTGTTGGAAGAGCATTTTCTTTATATTAAAAGCCGCCTTTGCCTGATTAATCCTACTAATAAGATCTTTATCACTTCGACCATCTGACGTGATTTTGCTTCCAAGGTACTTGAACTCTTGTACTGTTTCAAGTCTTTGACCACCTAGCATAAGTTCAGCTCCTGTCCCTTTCCTGCGCATTACAAGGATCTTTGTCTTTTCTCTATTGATGATAAAGTTATATCCAGTGCTGAGGATGGCCCCCAACTCACTTAGCATGTATGATAGGGGTTCTTCACTTTCAGCCGAAATCGCATAATCGTCTGCAAAACGTAACATATCAATCTGTTTACCTTGCTCCCATATTCCGCCATTTTCTCCCCATCTTTCTCGTGCTTCATCCATAGCTCGTTGTACGTATGCGTTGAATAGTGGTGGGGACAAAGAACAACTCTGTCTTACTCCCGGTCTTATTTTAGCCTCTCGCAAATGTGGGCCGCATCTTATAACAGCTACTTCATCTTTGTATAAATGCCATATAATTCTGCGGTCTTTGTACTTTACTCCTGCCTCCCTCAGTATCTGAAACAACTGCTGCCATTGTACCCGATCGAAAGCTTTTTCAAAATCTATGAAAGCAACAAATATATCCTGGTTCTTCCGAGTTCCCTTTTCCATAATCAGTCTTAATGCCAAGATTGCCTCACGAGTGCCTCTTCCCTTTCTGAAACCAAATTGGTCCTCAGTGAGTGTATCCTCAATCTTCCCTTCTAATCTTTTCAAAATTATTTTTGCCAGTATTTTGGAGGCATGGGAGATAAGACTAAGTGTGCGATACTGTTCACAGCGTTTTGCTGAGGTTTTTTTAGGTATTGGTACAATGACGCATTTTTTTAAAATCTTCGGGTAATTTCCCTGTGTCATAGATGGTACATACCAGCTGATATAAAGTGTTCTTCATACCATCACCAGATGCTTTGAAAAGTTCAGCAGGAAGCAAGTCAATGCCTGCGGCCTTCCTGTCCTTCATGGTCCTAAC
>KZ308862.1:1624470-1649110 GCA_000376725.2 Ladona fulva
CCTTGGGGTACGCCTGAAGTGACTCTGACTTTATTCGAACTAACGCCATCAAGTACCACTTGCTGTTCTCTCTCGTGTAGAAAATTCTTTATCCATTCAATTATTTCCTTGTTGATACCTGCTAATTTTAGTTTGTAAATTAATTTGTAGTGGGGGACCCTGTCGAAAGCTTTCTTTAAGTCAAGATTTCACGTAGTACTTTTAATTTTATTCAGAATTAGTGTTAAAAACTCACGAAGTTATCCTGGTGCTGATGTAGACTCAGATCAAAACTTGGTAATCATGAAAACTGAGTGTATTCGGCAAATAATCTAAATTTGCTCTTAATGTTATCTATTAGGTATATATACACACACACACATATACATATTAGAAACAAGATCGGGCCTAAAACACTTCCTTGCGGTACTCCTGATGTGACATAAACCTCATCTGACCAAATCCCGTCCAATGCAACTCGTTGAGATCTATTTAAGAGAAAATATAGAAAAGATTTTATCCATCCGACTACTTTCTTGTCGATCGCGTAGGCAATTAGATTTTGAATTAGTTTTACATGAGACACTGTGTCAGAATTCTTGCTGAAATCTAGGAATACTGTGTCTGTTCTACCACCCTTATCTGCTGCCTTAGCTACGTAATTCATAAAAAGGGCTAACTGAGTCTCACAAGCCTTACCTTTGCAGAACCCGTGCTGGCTATGACCAATTGCTCCCTTCTCGGAAAGAAAGCGCATTTTTGAGCTCGCTATAAAATTCTCCATAATTTTACAGAAAATATAAGTGAGAGGAACTGGCCTATAGTCATCTGGCTTTAAGCTACGACCTTTCTTAGGAGCCGGAGTGATATTTGCTTATTGCCATGACACAGGGACCGTGATCTCATCTAATGATTTCCAATAGAAGACGAGAAGAAGAGGAGCAAGCACATTAGCTAAAGTTTTTATTACAAATGAGGGAATACCTTCGGGACCTAGCGCCTTTTTCCTGTCAAACTCTCGCAATAACTTCTCAATTCCTTCAACTAATAACTCAATGGGGCTCATTTCCGAATCAGTGCGCGTTGTGAAATTGTTAACTAGACAATTATCCACGGTTCAGCATTTTTGATAATGCTGGTTAAGTTAAGTTCGCTTTTTTTATCGACGTATTAATAGTAATTCCTTCTTCGTTAGTTAAGCTAGGGACTGAGCGCTGAACCTTAATGTAGCCAAACTGCAACATGGAATCCTTCAGTGGTGCCAACACTTGTTCTCACCTGGGTTTTCGCCCCTTGGTACATTTCTTTCACTATCCTTACTTATTTCTCTGGCACTTCTTTCTTTCTTAAGCACCTCCAAACTTCCTGCCTGGCCACCCTGTCATATGCTTTCTCCAGGTCGATGAACATCAAATGCAGGCCTACTTGTTTTTCTCTATGCCTTTCCATTAGCTGTCTCAATGCAAATATTGCATCCGTTGTCCCTTTCCTGGCATAAAGCCAAATTGCTCTTCTCCCATCACTGTTTCCTGCCGTATCCTTCTTTCAATCACTCTCCCTCAAATCGTCACAGTATGGAACATTAAGTTGATACCTTTGTAATTGGCACATTCCTGAACATCTCCCTTTCCTTTATATATTAGTACAAGTATACTATTTTTCCATTCCTCGGGTATTCTTTCTTGCTGGGCTATTTTCTTCGTGCGATCCCAAAGGGCATCAACTCCTTCCCTCCCTAGACTTTTCCATACTTCTGCTGGTATTTGGTCCACTTCCACCGCTTTTCCATTTCCACTCCACGAAACCCAGCCACCGAGGTGGGCAACCCTGCCCACCTTTTATCTCTTTCTGTACCTCTTCGTTCCACCACCACGTTTCCTTTTCCTCTGGTGGCCCCTTTCCTGATGTTTTACCCAGGATCTCTTGCAGGTAATCAGATGTCCCTCTCCCTTCCTGAAGCATGTGTTCACAATAGTCAAATCATACGCCATCGCATGTTCCATGATTCTCTCTCCCTCTCCATTCCTTTCTCCAACACTCCATCGTCCATGCGCTCTTTCTTCTCCACATCGCCTTCTTCCTACATGCCCATTAAAATCCGCTCCAACGATTACTCTTTCATTTTCAGGTATTTCCATTATTACCCGGTCAAGTTGCCTCCAGAAAATGCTCTTTTCTACCTCCTCACAGCCTGCTTGTGGTGCGTAGCCACAGACTATAGTGGTTGAGCCTCGGCCTATTTCAAGCTTGACGCACATAATTCGGTCACTCTTCCGTTCCACCCCATATACTCCTCCCTTTAGTTTTTTATCAATGATTATTCCGACTCCATTTCTTCCCCTCTCATCTCTCCCACTGTAGATAAGCTTGTATCCTTCTGCCAGTTCTTTCGCTTTATTTCCCTTCCACCTGGTTTTCTGTATGCACAGTATATTCACCTTCCTTCTACTCAATTAAATCTACTATCTCCCTGCTCTTTCCATTCATCGTCCCAACATTCAGCGTACTAATTCCTATTTTCTTGGTCTCCTTTTTCAATTTGGCAGGAATTTTTACGGCTGGATGCTATTCCTGACGCCAACCCTCACCATTTATCCGGGCTTGGGACCGGCACCTAAATGGGCAGGGTTGCCCACCTCGGTGGCTGGGTTTCGTGGAGTGGAAGTGGACCAAATACCAGCAGAAGTATGGAAAAGTCTAGGGAGGGAAGGAGTTGATGCCCTTTGGGATCTCATGAAGAAAATAGCCCAGCAAGAAAGAATACCCGAGGAATGGAAAAATAGTATACTTGTACTAATATATAAAGGAAAGGGAGATGTTCAGGAATGTGCCAATTACAGAGGTATCAACTTAATGTTCCATACTGTGACGATTTGAGGGAGAGTGATTGAAAGAAGGATACGGCAGGAAACAGTGATGGGAGAAGAGCAATTTGGCTTTATGCCAGGAAAGGGACAACGGATGCAATATTTGCATTGAGACAGCTAATGGAATGGCATAGAGAAAAACAAGTAGGCCTGCATTTGATGTTCATCGACCTGGAGATGGCGTATGACAGGGTGGCCAGGCAGGAAATTTGGAGGTGCTGAAGAAAGAAGGGAGTGCCGGAAAAATGTGTAAGGATAGTGAAAGAAATGTACCAAGGGGCGAAAACCCAGGTGAGGACAAGTGTTGGCACCACTGAAGGATTCCATGTTGCAGTTGGGATACATCAAGGTTCAGCGCTTAGTCCTTACCTTTTTGATGTAGTAATGGATGTTCTGGTTGAGGAAGTAAGGAGAAATGCACCATGGAACATGTTGTTTGCAGACGATATTGTCCTCTGCGAAGCAACACGAGAGAAGCTTGAAAAGACACTGGAAGAATGGAGAAATGTGCTCTCGGAGAGGGGTATGAGGATTAGCAGAACCAAAACGGTGTACATGTCAACGAGTGAGGAAGAAAGTGTGGCTATAGAACTCCAGGGTGAAAAATTGACATCTATGAGGAAATTTAAATATGTACCTAGGATCGATCGTGGAAAGGGAAGGAGGACTGGATGAGGAAATACAGCACAGAATAACATGTAGGTGGATGAACTGGAGAAAGCTGAGCGGTGTCCGAACAACAGAAAAGTTAGCTGTGAGATGAAAGGGAAATTGTACAAGACTGTGGTGAGGCCGGCGCTACTTTACAGCTCGGAGACATGGCCTATAACAAAGGCACAGGAAAGGAAAATGGAGGTGGCTGAAATGAGAATGTTGAGGTGGATGAATGGTGTCACAAGAAAGGACAGGGTGAGAAATGACTTTATCAGAGGAACGATAAAAGTGAGCCCGATTGGGAAAAAGATATAGGAAGGAAGGTTGAGGTGGTTTGGGCATGTGGAAAGAAGCAAAGATGAATATGTTGGTAAGAGAGTGGGGAGATTAGAGGTGACCGGAAAGAGGAAGGTAGGACAACCTAAGATGAGATGGAAGGACAAGGTAGCAAAAGACCTTAAAGAGAAAGGCTGGAGATTGGAAGATGCCCTAGAGAGGGAGAACTGGTGAAGGAAAATAAAGCAAAGCAATGCCGACCCCATACCACATGGGAAAAGGCGATGAAGAAGAAGAAGACTCGGTTCGCCATCATGAAGACACCATTTAAAATGCATTGGCCCGTGCATTTTAAGCGGGAGATATTCGGGCGTTGTTGCGACATTTGCGTAAAAACATAAAGTAAGTCAAAATAGTTTGCATTTTTTTCAGTATTGAATAGAATTGCTGCCGGATTTTACTGTGTGTTTAACTTTTGGTTCTTTACTATCATAATAGCATAAAAAACGAAAATGTTAAATTTCAAAGAAATTCTGGATTTTTTTCCTGTTCTATTTGAAAGCGTGCCTTAAGTTCTCTAATTTAAGGAACGCAGGATTTTTAACATCCAACTCGGCCTCAAATTATTTTCTTTCCGATAGCATTATTTATTTTGGAGACAAACGTTTATGAGGCAAGTATTTAATGAAAATCATAGGGAAAGTCGAGAATTTTTGGTAAAATGCATTGAAGAAAGGATATGCTGGCTATCTTCCGTCTCATTTGCTTTGGAAAAAACTTCCAGCGACCAAGTTTCTCAGAGAATAGTGAAGTTATTTTATTTTTAAATTGCAATGCCATAAGTTTATAACTAACTTAAGATAAACAATTTTTCTTCCTGGGGTAACGCCGTTCACGGCGCGGGCCGCGATCGTTCGAGCGGCTATCTCTGCGATGTGAACAATCTTCCTGCTTTTTCGATTGTTTGTCAAGATAGAGTTAATTAAATGATCAATTGGCATTTAAATAACAACGTATCATTGGTTTATTCAAATAAGTAAAGTTTCCCATCTTCCAACCTTTTCTAAACGACTCTACTTCGCTACACTCTTGACAACTTCCTTTTCGCAGTAAGCAGTTGATAAGGATAGTTTTGTTCACATTAATGTGCACAGCCACAGCATTTAACGTAATGTTTCAATCCCCTTAATTGAGAATTACAGTTAGTTTCCTCAGCATTCAGTCGTACTTTTACCAGTATATTTTACTTTATTTTAGTTATATTATCTTCATAGCAGCTTAAACGTTTCTAAGATATTTCACATTGCTAAAGGAATAACAGAGGTAAATAAACGTATCTATTCCTGAATGCATCGTAACGACTAATCCCGGAACAATTCTGAAACGTTCAGGCTCTGATCGGGCTTGAAAGCGAAAATTTCTCCATCTGCTTGGGCCGGGTCGGGTTCGGCCTCAATTATAAACGGGCCGGGCCGAAAATCTCAGCTCAACCAGGTCTCTACAATTTTCTCAAGCATCCATGGTAAATCCAGTTAAATCGTTAACTAGCAATCGTAAGAAGACAGGGTCAGGATGATAAAGTCGTGAAATTATCTCTGACTTCATCTAGCCCACGTTTAATGACTGGTGTTCAATTCACGAACGGTTGAAGTGCTCGATAGTAGTGATAATTTTGCATAAACAAAGGCGCATTGAGTTGAACGGCCGGATACAGGTCTGTTATTTTTGTGCAAGGAATGTGTCCTGAAAGTTTCGTGTAGATCTGCGTGGCACAAACCTGACGTGTTCCTTGTTAGTTTACCGCATCTTATGTACATCCGCATTTAAAGTCGATTTCCCTTGGTCCGATAAAAACGTTAGATCGGGATTTCATTATATCTTAAAAAGATTTTTTTTAATTATGAGAATCCAAGGAACGAATAATGGACATTCGTAGAATGGAGGTCTTTATGGATATATCCTCCTCAGAGGATAAAGCAGACCAATAAAGGAGGAGATTCCGCATCGTTTGTAAGAAGAGGGCTGTTGACAGAAATTATCCAAGAGCGTCTAAGAAATGGGAAAGGATTCTTTTAACGTGTGTGGAAATATTAAATTGAAAAGCGAGGCAAAGTAATTGAGATAGAGAATGTCATAACAAACGCCAAGGATCTATCGACAGGTAGAAAACCCAATGATGATAATGATAAATAAATATATATAATCATAATTAAATATTGCTGTGTTTTTTATTCGATTTCATTACCTTAGTAGCTTTCTCTCTTATTGGAGATGAAGGCATTCTATTTTAAAATTGACGTTTGCCGTTAAGGTAAGATGTATTTAGTTATTATGTTCCAGAAAAGTTAGAAAACAAATATCTTAAAATTACTCTAGCGTTTTTCCGCGATCAGAAAAAAACTCCCAACGCATAATTTGAAAATATTTTCCATTTCCAGTGCGTTACAATATTGTCTCATAATTAGGAAAAGTTAACTCAATATTCACGCAAGAAGATGGGGAATATGAAAACAGAGTATCAAATCATATTTCAGCATATCGAGGAAGCCGAAAGGAAGGATAACAATAAATTAAGACATGTTGTTTAGTTATCATTTGATCGGTAGACGAGTTTGAGGATTATTTCCATATCAAAGAGGAAATCTTACAGTACACTGCTGTTTATGAAAATTGCAATACTCAGAAGGAACGGTCTGAATCACTCTAAAATCGGTAGTTGTGTATAATTGTGGAACCATAATAAGTAATTAAGATTACAGAGAGATGGTGTGCACGTAGGCCCAGCAGTGGCGGGAGACGTCAGTGTCACGCCTCGCTCAGTCAGTTCAGAGTTGTCAAACGAAGTGGTAACGTACAATCAAGTGCCAGTCGAAGTCAAAGGGCGCCATGTGAGTGAGTTCGAACAGGGCAGAATGATGGGCCCCCGGGAAATGGGTTTGTCATACTGCGATATTGCGGCTCGTGCAGGGAACATTGCCACGACAACGATGCGGGTGTAGAACCAGTGGATAGATGAGAGTCGTATACAGCGACGAGCGGGTACTGGACCTCGCAATTTGACCACACCCCACTTTGTCCGCACGGCCGTAACAGACAGGCAGCATTGTCCACAGTGTTGGCTCAATTTTGAAGCGTTAACGTGTCTGCGTCGACGGTTGCCACCAGTCCAGCCCACGCTGTCTGCTGAGTCATGACACTGCATCGGCTTCCATTGACCATAAACCTCAGACTACAATGGGCACGTGAACGCAGTCACTGGCGTGCTGAGTGGCAAAGTGCTTACTTACTTAAGAATACTCAAGGAAACAAATGGAAATGGTTGTTTATAGGTTAGAGGGGGAGGAAGGAGGCTTATTTTACATATGTATATGAATAGGTGGAGTAATGGGTGTTAAACCACTCATACCATTTTACAAATGACAAATAAATAATGCGAATCGTAATAAATGTTTACATGGTGCAGTTAGTTGGAGGAAGTTCAGATTTCCTTACCTGTAATCCACTTTCTTATCTGACTTTACCATGTTGAATATCAAGAATGTTAAAACATTATTATTTGAGAATACTTCTCAGTGTATTTTTCTGGTTACTCACACTATCTAAAATGACAACAATGTTTACTGGACCAAATCACCTGGTGCCCTATGCAGCAACGTCTAGCCAAGAACCCTCTCACAAGGAGCATCATAATAGGCCAATTCAGAGGTTTTATTTGAATGATAGTGCTGTTGTGTGGAGATGTAAAAAGCAAACATCTGTAGCCCTTTCTTCTCCAGAAGCAATGCATGTCTCCTAGTCAAATACTGCCAAGGAAGCAGTGCATTTTAAACAACAGAGGAATGAATTATTTAACCCTGTTATGAGTATTCAAATGTTATGTGAGAATGGATGTGCCATTGCAATTGCCAAAAACCCTGTTCATTATGATAAGACCAAACATTTATACATAAGGTATCATTATGTCAACTTATGAGAAGGAAAAAACAAATATTGTACAATTATTTTCCACACCAACTAACAAATAGTTGCAGATGATTGTACCAAAGGTCTACATGGACCAGAACATCAACAATTTAAATATTTAATTGGTTTGCATTAATCCCAAGGGAAAGTTTAAAGAAGAGTGATAGTTATCTAATTCCAAATAGATAAACTTCCACTTACCATATATTTTGTTTTCAAAATTCAATTTTTGTCAATAGCATCAGTAGCCATTGTTTAGTGAAATAGAGATGGATAATCACAGTTAAAATTCAAATTTCTATTCATTAAATAGAGAATCCTGGAGTTTCTCAAAATGTATTCCATTGATAGTCCAAAACATGACATGCATTACCATACAATGACCACCCACTGTTCATCCTGCTCAAGCTTCATTAATTTCATCACAGATTCAGATTTATGACATTTCCAATGCTGGTATGATTAATTTAACCCCTCTAGCTGGTTCGACGTACACGTGTACGGACCCTATTATCTTTCCCAACGGCAGTTGTACATATGGCGTATGTCCAGTCCAGTCGCCTCATCTGTAATAAGTCTCTTTACCCTTGCCATCTCTCGTTTTTTTTCACACTTCTTGCTGTCATATGTTGAGAATGTGTGTATCATGCTGCCACCTTTGTTGATCCATCATAACTAGCAGTAAATATTTTTTTATACACGCTATATATTTTTGGACAAATTTAAATACCGCCTAGAAGCTAAATCCCAAAATATTAAATACAGACTTGAGGGGTTAATAAAGAAGGTAGTGAAGCATTACATCCAAATACAAACAGGAAGATCACTGTAATATTTCTTTACTTTTAGGTGGAGACTTGTTTCTATTCTTTCTATTTTACAATACTGACATGGAATTTCTACAGGTAAAGATTAATTTTTTAAAGGAAGCAGTCCTTGTGTACATATAGAGAGTTATGCAATATAAATTCATAACTGACTTAACATGAAAAATATTGAGGTGTAACTCTGTGAATCAGCCAACATCGAAGAGAGAGCAAATGTTATTAACCAATAGCTTTGGAAAATCATTAAGATATCTAAAATTTGGAAATTATATATAAATGATTAAATCTCCATCAACTATGACTAGGATAAATTTAAATTAAAAGAATATATAGTAGTAGTGGAGGTAAGATTTATGGGTGCAACAACAGCAAAGGTCATTTGCACCAACAACTAAACTAAAACTTAGTCAATGGAGAATATTGTATTGTAATATTGTATTGCCGAGATATTGTAGAAATTAAATTTCATTCTGTAAGAAGGAAAGAAAAGTACTTTTCCACACTATTTTACTTTGGAGACTACTGGTTTTGGAGTTACAAAGTCATCTAGAGTTCTCAAACTCTTAAAACACCAAGCAATATATAGGAATCAAAAAGAGAAAGAGTTGGAGGCAGGGGAAGAAGGGAAAAGGTAGGGGTAGAGGAACCTATCCAGTTCAGAGAACTCCAGAACCTCTTCCCCCTAATCCTGTACCCAAACTACTAAGTGTTGTGTGAACTTTCACTTTGATAGGGATGTCGTGAAGCATTTTGAAGGGCCATATATTTTTTGCTAAGTTTGTCACTGGCTGTTTTAATCAATAGGGGTCCATCCCTGAGCTTTTTAACAGAGTCAAAAGTCGCAGAAATTATATTAACCAAGGCTATACAATCAGGATAGTGGACACCTTGTGAGATTTTCATTTCCACAATTTATAAAATATATTTCTTCCATCTACTGGACACATTTGCTTGCCCATCCAATTCAGGATGGGGTCTTTTCAGAGTAAGAGGTATGGGTTCCAATGTATAAATAAATTCCTCTCTTCAGTTACCCACCCACCACACAAACTGGGAAACTGCAAGCCAATGTGGCCACCAGGGCTACCCAAGAGATATAGCTCCAGCGAAGTGACAGTGCAGACGGGGAAGGAATTCCAGATACAAAAAGCTTCCTCCCATCAGCCCCACTAGAGGGAACATAGACACCTCAACATAAACTGGCATACACTTGTAAGGAACAATACTCCAGCTGCCAGGAGCCAATTGATCTTGCCTTTCTTTCCAACCATACGAGCCTATGACAATTAACTCACCTTGCAAGTATGAGAGATGTGCTAACTGTAAACCTTTCATTATACTGGACATGACTAAAAAGAGGCAAAACTATAAAAGACTTTCTTCATATTCCAATACTTGTAAATTCAGATAAATAAGCAAAATATAATAGCAAAGATCACAAAAGGCCAAATATCCTCAAAGCCAGGCTTAAAGAAACTTTAAAATTGTTTTTGTTGAACCAGTTAAGAAATGTTTACATAAAATTAAATCAAAGTATTTTGTAAGCCTTTGAATTAATTTCCACTGCAATTAGAAATAGTAACCTCTGTAGACATGCTGATTTTAGTCAAAGATATTCTGGCTCTTGATTTAATTCTTCCTTGGGATAATTATTTCTTCGTGGTTGATGCAACATTGCAAAAATGAGCTTCCATTGCAACCACAATTATTAATTGTTAATAACTTTTTGTAAATCAAATGTTTGTTTGAATTTGCAGCAACTATTTATTGGAAAAAACTTCAAAACATGTAAGTGAAACAAGCACATGATGTACAAAAACAAAAGTTTCAGCAAAACCTCAAAATATATCAAATGTATGGTATCTATATCTTAACATTTGAGATTTTAATTTAAAATTTGATAAAAATCAATCTCCATTCTTTGCCCAGCATAATAAATGCTCCCAGATTCAGAAAATTTGACTGAATAAATTCCAAGAAATCAAAATGTTCATATTTTCAGGATAAACTCACTTTAACCAATCAATTGAAACATTTATCATTTGATGTAAATACCATGAATGACTCTTATAAATACATGTTTATTTTCACAGAACAATTAATTTCCATCATTTACTAAGAGTTAATAACAATTTTTTTAAATTAAAATTCAAACAAGAAAGTTTTATCAATTCATGTCCACATAATGAAGAAAAAGATAGAATTGCACAAAATCATTGCTTCAATAAAATGTTAATTTCAGTGTTTATAACATTGGCATAAATTATAGCTTAATGTGATAGTTGATGCACACTTTTGTTTTCTATGGAACATAACATGATGGTAACCTAAAGATGTATGGAAAGAAAAGCAAGGTTTTGTAAACAACATCACTTGAGCTACTAAACTTTTCCCAAACCACCTTTCATGCAGCATAAGCATATTTTCACACAAAACCAGCTGATTCCAAAAACAGACATTTTATTTCTTCCATAACCATGAATGAACTTATCTGTGTAAAACCTAAAAGTACTGTATACCATGAGAACTATGGTGGGGAACATTTTGTCTTCTGAATGTAACATTTGGCCACATATAAAACCAACAAGCCTCACTTGATTAACATATATTCTAATCAAATGGTTTAAATCAAAATATAAGAGGAAAAAAATACCAACAAATCTAGATTATTTTCCATTTCTTCACGAGGAGTAACTAACAAGATTGGAAAATAGATTCATGTCAATTGTACATGAAATTGTTTTGGGAAGTGAAGAAAAGGCCCTTAGTCTCTGTGTACCTAGAGTTAAACACAAATATATGTACACATTCTCGGAATATTTGCCATCACTAACTTAATAGAAAATGTCTGATGGGGTTCAATGGCTAAAATTGAGAAAGCTGAGGGTTTCTTGGTTGAAATTTTTAAACACTGATTCAGTTCATAAATAAAATAGTCTGGACATAAATTCAGGTCTATTGCCAATGAATATTCACACTGCCTCTGTCGAAAAACTTATTAACAGTAGAATCGGTAAAATATCCTGGAATAACCCAAACAAATAACTTAACATGTGATACCATGTCCTTAAGAAACTCCATGAGTGATTTTACTTTACGTTAGCTAGGATTCATTTTGAGAATGCACATAGTGCATGAGAGGAAAAGTTTTGCATTCAGGAATTAGAAAAAGCACAGCAGAAGGCAATATATTTCATAAAAAATTCTTACTACAAATCAATGAGTTTTACTCAGACACAGGATGGGAATCTGTAGAAGCTAGAAGATTAATAAGTGCAAAGAAAGTAGATGTAGCCTATATTAAGCATCCCCCCTCTTAAGACTTAAGTGCAAAGAAAGTACATTCTTAGTAGATGTAGCCTATATTAAGCATCCCCTCTGTTACATAGGCCATTCTGGTACTGCGAGAAGAATTAGAGAAGTAGATCTTAGAACTTGTCATTTCAAAAATTCATTTTTCTGCAAATGATATGAGAAAGTATTCAATTGGGGAATCATGCATGATTTATTCCTTACTCAACCTGTAATATTCCCTGCCACAGAAATAAAATGAATATAAAAAGTGAGAAAGAGCTCCAATTTTTTAATCCTTGACAAACCCTGTTATCTCAAGTGTCATATTCAACCCACTTTCAAAATTCTGCCAATTATTTTTAAGCTCCATTAGAGCATTCTCCAAGAAACATCTCTTAAGGATTCTAGAGTCTCATCAATAATAGCAAGAATCTCATTCTTATACTTTCAGCTATGTTCTGCCAACAGTTTTTTTTTATCCTAAGCTCTGATAATAAATAGAGATAGATAAATTAGAGATAGTAGGGGATAGTAGAAATAAGGGATTTCTGAATTTACATAGCTATCTCCAGAACTTGATAACTACAGGAAAGAGAGTATGGATTCATTTTAACACTTAATCCTAACTGGATTCCAATAGATAGTAAAGACAGATGGAAATACAACAATTTCTCTTTATTTGTAAAATAATAATAAGATTTTATAAGGACCAAGAGTTTCAAGCACAAATCATATTTACGTTGCAGCTGAATTATGATAATGTAAATTACTGATAATTCTGATATCTAAAAAATAACTAATAAAAACTGTAATTTCCTAATAGATTAAGGCTAAAGTGAGTAAGAACTCATAGAAACAAGAAATCACGTAACATTTAATAAAAATTAAATAATAACTAGAATAGCTGAAGTAAATTACACAATCATTATTTCAACAAATTTAAGGATAAATGGTAAAATTTACCACACAACTTCCTTGTCACATTTAACTGGATTATTTTTTCCATGGCCCAGCATTTGATGGCAAGATGACCATGACATTCCCCTAGTTTAACAGATATGAAAGCAATATAGCAATTTAAGTACAACTTCAATAATAACGATAAGACAAAGTTTATTGAATGACAAACATAAATTACATAAATAACATTTGATAAATTCATTGAGATGGCAAGTGATTAAATTACACAGTAATTGGCAAAAGAAAAACTAAATGATATAAAATATTCCTTCTGATATCATGAGATACCTCTGCCAATGGTACATTAAACAATTATTTTGGATGATATTGAAAACTTGGGTCTTAATAAATGTTAAATGGAAAACAATATCACACACATACACTCAATCTAAAATTATATGGAAAGTTTTAAACTCATTACAATCATTCAAAGTGGCAAAACTATTGCTGTCCATTGATGGAAGTATATATGGCTTTGTGATGGTGAAAATAATGCATAGGTGGGTGTTTTTAGGATAAAAGTATTGATGGAACATAGATGAGAAAATTATGCACAAGCTGACTCTTAGGCCTGGTATTATAATGTACACTTAAAATGAACTTAAACTTATGTTCACTTAAGCCCATTGTATTATGATGATTTGATATGGTTCAAGTGAAGAATATTAGATTTAATCTCCTATATAAATGATAAATCAGCATGGATATTAAGCCTAATCTTCATTTCAATTCCATCAAATCATTATAATACCAGGGGCTAAAGAAAACATTACTTAAAGTCCATTTTAAGTGTACATACATTATAATACTGGATCTTAATGGATTAGATCTTGGATAGATAATTATGAAACAGAAGTGAAATTTCAATCAAATTTAGTATTTTGTAGTATTTTTTTAGAGGTACTTTGAGTTAATTTAGCACATATGGGACCCCACAGGAAATGGAACCTGGGACTACTTCCACCAGAGGCAAACACACTACCCACTTGGCTTTATGGGAGACCAAAATTTCAAGCATTAACTATTTTCTTCCTAAAGCATTTTAAGCCAATTCAAATTAATTCTTTTTTGGCGTTAACAATTAACTAGAATGTGAATACATTATCACAATAACAAAAAGAAAAACATTTCAAATGGATAACATATTCTTTCTAACAGAGGAGGTACTTACAAAATAGCCTTAACAATGTTTCCATGACTTTAAATGATTTCCTTTTTATCCCTTAATAAGTTTTTTATGAAAATGTCTCAAATTAATGGAAGATAGAAATAACCTTATCACATCATATTATTTTATTACACCAAGATTATAATTGACAGGGTGGATATGGGCCATTGAGTTAGTTAAGCTTGTTACTAGTAAAGATGTACTACCTATTATGGTCAAATGCATCATGATAACCAATCCAACTACTGTATGGAGAAACTTGTTAATAATTAGCATTTCTATCAACATTGGATCCATCAGATAATCATAATGATAACAGAGGAGGGGAGCAAAAAGGTCATCTGTTGCCATTGCAATACAATCTCTTTAGTTCTTTTTACAATCAGTACTTTTATCACCTCAGCCTATATTCATCGTAATTCTGGCCTTTCTAATTTTCACTTCCAAGCACTAATTCTTATAAGAGCCACTTACTCACTAAACCTGTAAATAAATATAAAACTAAACGATTTGTAAAGCTTGTGTGTTGTAGTGCATGCTTTACAAATCATTTTACACATTTTTTGGTTGTTTAAATCATCAGAGTTAATGCACATGCTGAAGGAGTAAATTAGACATTTTGGCCAAGCAAACAGAATTCTGATGCCCAGGCTATTGAATTGAGAGAGGGTACAACAGAATATCTAGCAACATGGGCATTTTTGATGTGCTCATAAGATCCTTCCTTTGATCTCTTTTCAAAGCAGAAACAAATTACTAAAACTAAAGTTTAAAAAAAAAAGAAAAAGAAAATTAAGCTGTTTCAGAAAAGAGAAGACACAAAATTTTCCTTCATGGATACATTTCAAATGAAAATACAGGAAAGATGTAACACTTTACCACACTGGAATACTGTGCTGGGAAACTTACAGGATTGAGGTGCTTATGTAAATGTATCTGTATTTTGTCCTATTCATGGCAAAATATTCTAATTTTTCTCATGTTCAATGCATTCACAAAAATTTTGCTCAATATGAAAATATCTAGAGTGAGACTCTAATTGGAGCATAATAAATTGAAATACAAATGATGGGAATAAGCGCGGTTGACTATTCTAAAGATTTTAAGAAGAAACTTTTTGGCATTTATGCAGTAAATATACTAATGCTATTCCAAGATCAGGAGCACCTGCCAGCAAGAAGTACACCAGTTGGCATTAAACTGTTCAACTACCAGAGAAACAATGATTGAAAAAGAACTTTCACAGAAAAAGTAAAACCTGAGTAATAATATAAACAATATATCAAGAAATCGTTAACTTGCATATAATAAGGCAGTTGAACAATCACCTAATCACAGAAAAGATAACTCATACAGGCCTTAAATATACACGTTATATACCTTTTAAATAAAGCATAACTTTGAAAACAAGCAAAATTACTTCTTTCAAGTCACATACATTCAAATATATGCAAATACCACACTGACATTTTTATAAAGAAGATGGCCTACTACTGTGAAAAAGTGACAAAAGTTATGAGTGGAGAGTTCACAGTCTCTTTGCATTTATCTCATAAATGACCCATAGTTTAGTTTTTTCATACCCCAAATTACTTCATTGTATTTTTTTAAATACCTCTACAACTTATATACATAAGTTCATTTCCCTGCATAAATAAGCTTAAAATAATGAGTGCAAGTATTCAACACAGAAAAGAATACACTCCATAATAAAGTCCAATTATTCAAAGGTAAAAGCATATTATCAATATTTAGAAATGATAATTCAACAAGAAAATTATTTCATTTAGCATCTAGATTCAAAAAAGCGGTGGGACTATAATGCATGTATAAGTAGGTTCACAATTTAATGCAGAGAAATGCAGTAGCATTTACCGGCACATGGCATCTGATGATATAATTTTGTATCCCTCCTTAATTCTGAGCCAATAGAATCAATTCATCTGAGAAACTTAATTCATACATTACATTTAAGCGGAAGATGAAGAAAGACTGCTACGATACCTGAGCCTCTGTGTTCAGAAGACCATTTCTAGTATCATCACACAGTGGCAAGACTACAATAAACCACTTCCAATTTAAGTACAACGTTTAAAAAAATCTCAGTTCACAACTTCACATCACAGCATTTGTGAACTGATTAAATTTTATCGATTAAAAAAAAACAGAAAATCTTTCAACATTAAGGCATTTGATGCACAATAGAACTATGGGGACAAAAAAAGTCTCAGGAAGTACAGCTTCACACAAATCGAGTCACTATCTGATAGTAAGAGAGAGAGAGAGAGAGAGAGAAATAGTAATTACAATCACTTGACTTTTCAAACCAACATGATTACTAGTATGTTACTGGAAACAGAAACCACACCTGCTAAGAGACAGAAATATCATTTTCCATATCACCTTAGCCCACGAGATGAGGTTGCAAGAGGTATAGTAGATGGCTCACAAAGTGGAAGGTCTGCAGGAGAGAATTGGGCAGAGGGATGGACGGGTGGAAGAGGGGGGCGATCTGAAGCTGCAGGTCTAGGTTGCATTTGTCTCTGAGGAGGGGGTGGCTGGCTGTCTCGGCAGATTCTGGCAGTCATTTCCTGAAGAGGTTCTAACTCCTTTGAACTGACCAAGTCAAACTCTTTCACAAAGTAGTAGAAGTGCTTGTAGCATGTGTTCACATGGGCCTCCTGAAAAAAGTATTTTCAAACGGAATCAGAAGAGTGTTCAATGAAAATGAGAACTGTAAGATGACTTCCAGGCTCATTCATTACTAAAGCAATTGGTAGGGTGACCAGGTGAAAATTTGCCTCAGGGGTCTTCATTATTGGTCTAGCAAATAATTGGACTCCTGCCCCTTGAAAATCAATACAAGGAGTATACAAGATTGTTTTTTGAGTCTCTAAACCTTAAATAGCTACAAACATTTTAAAGAGTTGCCAGTAATATAAATTGAAAGTTTCTTTTAGATTAACCATTTATTGTAGCAATTGATCTATATCCTGCATAGATGAGGTGAGTTTTTATCTTTTAGTCTTAACATTCCTTACAAGGTCAACATCATTGACTCAATATCGATATTCTTCAATAAATTAATTGTCTGAGAGATATATTGAAACAACAATATTGATGGAAAAAGTATTGAAGAAAATTAACCAATTTAATATTTTTTTTGAAACTCAGTAATTTATTGAAGAGATGTCAATATTATTGTCATGTGTTAGGGAAATATCAGTCAGTCAAGCAGAAGGAAGAGGGTATAGGCAAGGCCACATATCTAGGGCCTTGGGTATAGGGCATTGGAGACGCATGACATTATTAATGGCACATGTAACTCTGACAGCACTATCCTAGGTATTATTTTTAACTAAAACCTAAACCCACAGAGAAAACATGTGGATTCTGATAATTTTTAATGATAATTAACAATCAATTACAACATCTTAATCCCATCGTTGATATTATAAATTACATAAAATCAGAATTTCACTCCATGGTTTGGCATGCAAGTCCTTTGTATTTATCAAAAATGGCACTATTGCTATGAAAGATTTGCAATCCATGGTAGGGTCACCATAACACAGGAAAACGGGTAAGGGTGATTTTTGCGCAAGATGGTGTGCACCAGTGTTTACAACCTGAACGGGGTATCCTTTCCATCACTTTGTGTGGCCGGTGCTTCTATGAAGCCGAGACCGCGAATGATGCCACCATGTGGACAAACTCGCAACGTCCTTGCCCACAAAGTCTCCCAAATGGCTTGGAGAAATGTTCTGCCGGGATAGCTCAATGGATAGAGCACCCGACCAGCAATTGGGAGACCCAGGTTTGATTCCCGGTCCCGTCAGACTTTTTTCAAGTCCATTCTTCCTTAGGGTCACCATAATGTAGTAAGGAGGTCCAGAAAGAGGGGAAAAAGAGAGGAGAAGGAAGTGAACATTGATGCAGAACCATTATTCTCCACATCTTCTCTCTCTCTCTGCTTCACACCTTAGATGTCATTTTATTGTCAGCACATACATAAAGAGATTTGTATAATTTGTATAATGAGTAGTTTTGATTATCATTAAAATGGAACAAGTCTGATGTTTCAGCTGCTAACTCCACAGCTAACTTCAAGGATGAAGTGCCGAGTGTGTGAAAAGTTCCAGTATATATAGGGACTCCAGCATCCCTTTCACTTTTCTGGTTGGTTATCAGTGCTGGGTGGCTTTGATTGGCAGTGCATGATGTTGGCTCTCAGAGATTTTCTGGAGGATCGGCTTCCGTGTCTTGTGGAGGGTGAAGCCTCCATCTCTGTTGATCTTATTTTCTTCTTGTTTGATTTCGATCAATTTTTTAATGAGCCAGTCCCAGAATTGTCGGGCTTTGCATAGGACCTTAGTCTCTTGAAAGTTGATTTGGTGACGTTGGTCCAAACAATGCTCCACAATTGCAGATTTTTCAGGCTGTTTTAATCGGATGTGGCACAAATGCTCTTTGATTTGTATTTCGATGGTTCTCCCCATCTCGCAAATGTATATGGTTCCACATTCGCAGGGGACATGGTATACACCTGGTATTTTAAGCTGCAGTTTATACATGACTTGTGCCAGTTGGCTCCCCAGTTTCCTTGGTGGTTTGTGGATAGTGCGTATGTTACGTATGTGCGTATGAAACAGGAGCCACATAGGGCAGTGGGCTTATCTTCTTCTCTGTGCTCCTTGTCCATTCTGGAAACGGCCATTTTAAGGGCCAGGTTTACTTCCTTTCTCCAGTCTCCATTTTGAAGGAAGGTCATTCTTAAGTGTTTAAGTTCATCAGCTATGGTCAGAGATAGTGCACACACAATGAACTAATGTGGACAGAATGGATCTCCGTTGCAAAGGGTGATGATGGCTGTTACCATTCAGATACGTTATTATTATTAGACCCTTTAATGGCGATGTTAGGCCCGAGTGGGCCCCTCCTCCACCTCGTATATTATTCTACATTGATATTTACCATTTCTAAGAAAAATTCACTACAAATTTAAAATTCACAAAAAATACAAAAAAAAAAGTTTTGTTTGNCAAGTACTCGTATCACATTGTATTAGCTATACCAGTACAAGCCAGTTTCGTGGGAAATGAAATTAGACAAATATATAGCAAGAGATATGAAAGCTCACAAGGAATTGCTAACATTTTAATAAGAACAATTCCTTTGAATTTTGAGAATTGAAATCTCATTTAAACGTTTTTTTTATAATTTGTAAGTAAATACCTTAAGCAATTGTAATTATATCGCTTACTATAAAGAGTATTTCTAGCATAGAAATTAAAGATGATACCACTGTGTTCTGTAATTTCATCTAGCCTCAATTTTATAATCACACTGTACAGTATATTTTTACTGCTATATTTATTAAGATTTATATTTTACCATAACTTCATTCTGCCAAGGAAGCAACCCTATCCCATTAGAATATTCTGCATAAATATCTCTGATAGATGTTGCCTTGAACTTTCTGCTGACAGTGGGTTTCCAAGAAAATCCTAATTTCTCCAGATCCAAGAACCATTGCTCTCGTCTCTGGAAGTTCCATGTGCACAGATCAGTTTCCCACGTAGTTATGACGTCATATCTTCCATAGTTGGTTTGTAGATTACAGCATGCCAATACAATTTTTCGATTTTGTGTGGGATTGGTGATTAGGTTTATGAAAGATCCTGAATATGGCAGCAAGAATCCCAAAAGCAATTTCAGAGATGCCTCTGGCCCTAATGTAACAGTAGTTATATATTCATTAATGATCAGTGAGATTACTTCACCTGTAGAGCTTCATTAAAATTTGACTAAATGTGAAGGCACAATACAGGTCTCTTCAACTATTTCACAGATAGCTGTGACAGCAATGTAAGACGAAAACTGTTCCTTCTTGCTAGAAATTGCAGAATGATGGATGCCAATGAAATGGCTTCCTGCATCACTGTATTTTACTTAATTTCATTTTATTTACTTATTTCATTAGCAATGAAACCAACTAAACTAAATTCTGAGACCATTTATCCATTCACAAAATCATGCACTAGTCATCTAGCTCTTGCGCGACTTCTCTGAGTAAATGCCTATGACCAATGTCAAAGTCAAATGCTTTTGCAATTCTTGACCCACATATGTCTTCCATTCTTCTTCTTCTTGAGAGCCACAGCCAACACAATTACTAAATTAGAATCAAAATAATTCTGAGAGAACAAAACTACATCCGTCATTGTTCAAAGCAAGATTGTCACCAACAGGTCAACCTTGCAGATAAAATATTATTACAAATCTTATTTATGTGTCAAGTTACAGCTAGTCAAGTTTCAGAAAGTACCCAAAAAAATATTTAATATCCAGCCCATGTACTTTAAATTGGCTAAATCTGAACTGTCCTAGCATCAAATCCAAGGTCATCCTAAATTATGTTTTTGCATCACATGTTAGAAAACCACTTCTTCTAATGATATGATGAATTTCAACTCTCTATCATAACCCAAAGTGCCCAAAACAAATTTTTGAAGGGAAAAGTACCTTTTTTTGGGTCCTCTAACAAGGATCCAGCCAGATGCCAAGATTCCTAACTGATGAGCTATACTCTATTTCCATCTCATAGATTTTTATTCTTGGTACATTTAAATGGTTAATTTTTTGCAGGGTTCTTGAATTCCCACAGATTATAGCTTGGGATTTAGATGGATTGATTTCAAGAGCCAAAGATTTCAGCCATGCACTTATTCTAGAAATGTCATCATTTATATTATCGACTGCTTTGAGATAGTTTTGTGGCTCGGTCGAGAGATATATTTGCAAATCACCCGCATGTAAATGGTAAGATGAGTGTTTTAGTTGTGAAGATAAGTTTTGAATGTATAGGATGAATAATAGAGGCCTGAGAACAGATCCTTAACCCTCCGCTACTCGCGTGGCGTCTGCTGGCCGCCAGTCAATACTATTTTGTGTTTTTTCGGTAGATATGTGCGTATAATGGTTTCTCCTTCTAGGTACCTTCCTCATTTAGACTTTTTTACAAGTTAGTTAACTCATATCAAATAAATTTATAGCAGGGGGCCAAGGAAGGGTTTTTGAAATTTTTTTAAGTCTGACAGACACCACATGACTAGATGCGTTACACTTTGAAAAATATTTTTTTTTTGTCAATCGATGATTATATGTCTCAATCTGCATAATTATTTATTTTTATCACAAATTATGATTATCTGTGCTTTTTTTATTTATAAAACTGCTATTTTTCCTGATGTTTAATGTAGTTTTTCATTTACGTGAACATCGGCTTGAACTTTTTTGGTTTCCATTTAACTGGATTATTTTTTCCATGGCCCAGCATTTGATGGCAAGATGACCATGACATTCCCCTAGTTTAACAGATATGAAAGCAATATAGCAATTTAAGTACAACTTCAATAATAACGATAAGACAAAGTTTATTGAATGACAAACATAAATTACATAAATAACATTTGATAAATTCATTGAGATGGCAAGTGATTAAATTACACAGTAATTGGCAAAAGAAAAACTAAATGATATAAAATATTCCTTCTGATATCATGAGATACCTCTGCCAATGGTACATTAAACAATTATTTTGGATGATATTGAAAACTTGGGTCTTAATAAATGTTAAATGGAAAACAATATCACACACATACACTCAATCTAAAATTATATGGAAAGTTTTAAACTCATTACAATCATTCAAAGTGGCAAAACTATTGCTGTCCATTGATGGAAGTATATATGGCTTTGTGATGGTGAAAATAATGCATAGGTGGGTGTTTTTAGGATAAAAGTATTGATGGAACATAGATGAGAAAATTATGCACAAGCTGACTCTTAGGCCTGGTATTATAATGTACACTTAAAATGAACTTAAACTTATGTTCACTTAAGCCCATTGTATTATGATGATTTGATATGGTTCAAGTGAAGAATATTAGATTTAATCTCCTATATAAATGATAAATCAGCATGGATATTAAGCCTAATCTTCATTTCAATTCCATCAAATCATTATAATACCAGGGGCTAAAGAAAACATTACTTAAAGTCCATTTTAAGTGTACATACATTATAATACTGGATCTTAATGGATTAGATCTTGGATAGATAATTATGAAACAGAAGTGAAATTTCAATCAAATTTAGTATTTTGTAGTATTTTTTTAGAGGTACTTTGAGTTAATTTAGCACATATGGGACCCCACAGGAAATGGAACCTGGGACTACTTCCACCAGAGGCAAACACACTACCCACTTGGCTTTATGGGAGACCAAAATTTCAAGCATTAACTATTTTCTTCCTAAAGCATTTTAAGCCAATTCAAATTAATTCTTTTTTGGCGTTAACAATTAACTAGAATGTGAATACATTATCACAATAACAAAAAGAAAAACATTTCAAATGGATAACATATTCTTTCTAACAGAGGAGGTACTTACAAAATAGCCTTAACAATGTTTCCATGACTTTAAATGATTTCCTTTTTATCCCTTAATAAGTTTTTTATGAAAATGTCTCAAATTAATGGAAGATAGAAATAACCTTATCACATCATATTATTTTATTACACCAAGATTATAATTGACAGGGTGGATATGGGCCATTGAGTTAGTTAAGCTTGTTACTAGTAAAGATGTACTACCTATTATGGTCAAATGCATCATGATAACCAATCCAANATTTATTAAGATTTATATTTTACCATAACTTCATTCTGCCAAGGAAGCAACCCTATCCCATTAGAATATTCTGCATAAATATCTCTGATAGATGTTGCCTTGAACTTTCTGCTGACAGTGGGTTTCCAAGAAAATCCTAATTTCTCCAGATCCAAGAACCATTGCTCTCGTCTCTGGAAGTTCCATGTGCACAGATCAGTTTCCCACGTAGTTATGACGACATATCTTCCATAGTTGGTTTGTAGATTACAGCATGCCAATACAATTTTTCGATTTTGTGTGGGATTGGTGATTAGGTTTATGAAAGATCCTGAATATGGCAGCAAGAATCCCAAAAGCAATTTCAGAGATGCCTCTGGCCCTAATGTAACAGTAGTTATATATTCATTAATGATCAGTGAGATTACTTCACCTGTAGAGCTTCATTAAAATTTGACTAAATGTGAAGGCACAATACAGGTCTCTTCAACTATTTCACAGATAGCTGTGACAGCAATGTAAGACGAAAACTGTTCCTTCTTGCTAGAAATTGCAGAATGATGGATGCCAATGAAATGGCTTCCTGCATCACTGTATTTTACTTAATTTCATTTTATTTACTTATTTCATTAGCAATGAAACCAACTAAACTAAATTCTGAGACCATTTATCCATTCACAAAATCATGCACTAGTCATCTAGCTCTTGCGCGACTTCTCTGAGTAAATGCCTATGACCAATGTCAAAGTCAAATGCTTTTGCAATTCTTGACCCACATATGTCTTCCATTCTTCTTCTTCTTGAGAGCCACAGCCAACACAATTACTAAATTAGAATCAAAATAATTCTGAGAGAACAAAACTACATCCGTCATTGTTCAAAGCAAGATTGTCACCAACAGGTCAACCTTGCAGATAAAATATTATTACAAATCTTATTTATGTGTCAAGTTACAGCTAGTCAAGTTTCAGAAAGTACCCAAAAAAATATTTAATATCCAGCCCATGTACTTTAAATTGGCTAAATCTGAACTGTCCTAGCATCAAATCCAAGGTCATCCTAAATTATGTTTTTGCATCACATGTTAGAAAACCACTTCTTCTAATGATATGATGAATTTCAACTCTCTATCATAACCCAAAGTGCCCAAAACAAATTTTTGAAGGGAAAAGTACCTTTTTTTGGGTCCTCTAACAAGGAGCAGTTGTCAGATTTATGTTCAGAATCGTGATGGGACCAACTTAATATGGAAGTAGACAGAGTGAATGTAAAAAGTGTGACTGGCTTCTCTCCCATACGCCCGGGTTCGAGAGAAAATTGACAAGAAGGAAATGTACCCTGCTGAATATCCGTTACTTTCGTTGAACGGCCACAACATATAATGGCGTAGTGGTAGCGTTATAGGATTTGAGGCACGTGGTCTGGGGTTTGATTCCGCTTGGTGGTGGATTTTTTTTATAGTTTTTTTACTCTTTTCTTTTTGTAATATATAACATAATAAGAATAGCAATTACTGTGATCGGTTATTTTTTTGGTTCTTTATATTTTTCACTGGGTGGAAAGCCGTAAATACTTTCGTAAAACATTTCACAGACTAACCCTCACCTCGCAATTGGTACTTCTACGATTTCTTTCTTGCAGAATAAATCACATGATAATGATAACATTATAGTAAAAAGAAAATATCAGGAAACTTGATGTAAAAGCGAGTGATATTTACAAGCTCTCACTGGAGTCATTTTAGGATAGGACCCTAGTTTAGCCGTTTGCAAACCGTAGGAAATCTGCAAACGGCACCAAATAACGGTACATCGGTTGACTGCGGAGAGCAGGCTCTTATTTTATTGGCTTTTGCATTAGCTGGAGACGAAGAATTTTTAATCCAGAATAGAAAAAGTGGTGTTGCTGACAACATAAGTGTAATAAACATAACTTACTTCGGAATAAAGCGAATTGATAGGAATTTACGTACCATTTTT
>KZ308862.1:1649959-1689693 GCA_000376725.2 Ladona fulva
TTATGTTTATTACACTTATGTTGTCAGCAACACCACTTTTTCTATTCTGGATTAAAAATTCTTCGTCTCCAGCTAATGCAAAAGCCAATAAAATAAGAGCCTGCTCTCCGCAGTCAACCGATGTACCGTTATTTGGTGCCGTTTGCAGATTTCCTACGGTTTGCAAACGGCTAAACTAGGGTCCTATCCTAAAATGACTCCAGTGAGAGCTTGTAAATATCACTCGCTTTTACATCAAGTTTCCTGATATTTTCTTTTTACTATAATGTTATCATTATCATGTGATTTATTCTGCAAGAAAGAAATCGTAGAAGTACCAATTGCGAGGTGAGGGTTAGTCTGTGAAATGTTTTACGAAAGTATTTACGGCTTTCCACCCAGTGAAAAATATAAAGAACCAAAAAAATAACCGATCACAGTAATTGCTATTCTTATTATGTTATATATTACAAAAAGAAAAGAGTAAAAAAACTATAAAAAAAATCCACCACCAAGCGGAATCAAACCCCAGACCACGTGCCTCAAATCCTATAACGCTACCACTACGCCATTATATGTTGTGGCCGTTCGACGAAAGTAACGGATATTCAGCAGGGTACATTTCCTTCTTGTCAATTTTCTCTCGAACCCGGGCGTATGGGAGAGAAGCCCGTCACACTTTTTACATTCACTCTGTCTACTTCCATATTAAGTTGGTCCCATCACGATTCTGAACATCAATCTGACAACTGCTCCTTGTAAGATCAAACCAATACTACCTACTGTCAGATTGAAAATACTATAGACCTGGACTCTGACGCATTCCCCTTTCATGATCCACCAATATAATGGGACATGTTATACATCATCCGAAAGAGCAACTCTTTGCCTATGAAATGATTTACAATAAGAGTCTACATTGATCTCCAGCATTATCTAATTTGATGTAAACCAAACCAGAACATGGTAAATTCTTGCAACTTCATGACTTGGTCTTCTTATACCACTGTGGAACAACAACCAGGTATCACAGGAAAACCAAGCTTTTAGCAGAAATGTGGTATATAGTCCTGAAGCAGAATCAGCATTTCTGAGAACCAACTGTGATTTATTAACCTTTGATAAGCATCAGGATTAAAATCGATCCCCTCCTACAAATTTTATCCTATGCAGTTGAAATTTTTACTGCACACTATTTAAATGATTTATAATAAATAAGATAGGGTAATTTAGATATGAGGGGGCCTATAATGTTGACTATGTTCCATCAAAATGTCATTGCTGCCTCATCTGAATGAGAAAGCATTTAAACTGTGCACAGAGTGCCTTGGCCACAACTGCAAGTGAGACTCTTATTGAAACAAAAGATTATGGTACTAAGAAACCCTGAATGGCAAATTGTCTTCAACATTTTTACTTATTTCCAAAATCTCTGTGTTTCCAAGGCATGCAGGGAGGCCATGAAAGCCAATAAGTGCTATTGACAATTTAAAAGGTTAGGAAAGAAGTATTGTTAGCAAAACCATCAATATCTAAGGAAGTTATGCTGCTGAATAAAAATTCAAGATGTATGATTCACAATGATTTCATAAGATCGGAAGTGAAAAGGAAAGGGCATAAAATGCCTTTTCAAAATATTTAAGACATGCATAAATCCTTCATTTTTGTAAAAAAATAACTTTAGGAGGTTTCTGACATGCATGCTCTAAGCCCTACAGTAACATTCAAATTTTTCACCATGCACTAAAGCAATGAATTCAAATTTAGCGTAGTAATCAGAGGAAGAGTAAGTTTGGCAACAGCATTCGCCATAAAGGCAATACAGTCAACTAAAAGTGGAATGAAGTATAGGATGGTTAAAATTTCACTCATTTAAAATACATAGGCTGGATATTAAAAATTTTTTTGGGGTACTTTCTGAAAAGCTAGATAGTTAGAACTTGGCACATAAATAGGATTTATAATAATATTGTATCTGCAAGATTGGCCTGTCAGTGACGATCTTGTTTTTCAAATCAACAGTAGGTTTGATATTCCTTTTTTCCTGGGGTCTCATGGTCAAGTCTACATGTAAAAATATCTACACTTCAGTGAGTCTTTCTGTTTAGGCCTGACATTTGTATCCTGGGTATACCAGTGAGTGTCAATTAGTCTTGCTAAAGTCTAGGGAAAAAGTCGGTGGGTTGATATTTAGCCAACAAGCGTTAAAGGGTTAATATGGATAGCTGTATGAATTAAAAAGTAGCAGGTCAGGTCTACAAATGCCAATATGACTGTGAGGAAATCATTATAGAAGTGTCATTTACCATAAATGCTGTCTGGCTAGGCCATATACCTCAAAGAAATGAAGCTCATGGACTAAAACTTTACTCCTATCATTTTCTTGTTATGAGCCCATAAAACATACTTAAGGATACAGCCAAAGAAACTAGCCCAAAGCTTCCCATGTATGAACAGTTAGTTAATGGGTTAAGAGGGATATTTCAACAAAATTTTTACCTGGAATTAATTTCTTCTTCTAGGATCATCTAAAACTGATAATATCTTATTTTTTGCGTTCGCATTTTGCTAACAAAGAGGAAAACAATAAAAAAATGTGTCATGTCACAAAGTGACATAGTCATGTCATAGTGTTCATATATAGAAGTAGGTACATCTTTAATACAAGTAATCTGTCAGTACAAACACAGTAATTATAAGAATATTTGTTTTGGATACCTATACACTTTTTTCTGTTAAGAATTGGTCTGTAGAGTGGTTGGCTTATCCACTACTGCCTTTGTTACCAGTGAAATTACCAGTTTAGCCCACCTATGTATTCTAGTTTATGTCTTTATTGAGCCTGTTATTTTAAACATCCTTTAAAGGCAGGATGAACTCATTTCTCAGCCTTGCAACAGCTATCAAGATACCAAAGTTTTTTGCTCATGGCAGTTCCTTTGGCAGCAAATCTTTAGTGCATTCTCAGGTATTCTAGCATTTTTGATTTTCAGCACTCATATAAAACCCTTAATTACTCACATGGGGTCCTAAAAGACCCCAACCATTACTTTTTGTCAATATAATAAAAATTAAGACTTCTATTCCTTTTCAATTTTCAGCACTCATATAAAACCCTTAATTACTCACATGGGGTCCTAAAAGACCCCACGCAAGTAGTTAAGGAACTTTTTTACGCGAGTAGCTAAGGGTTAAAATTGCTGAGGGCATTATGCATAGCATGCTTTTCTTGGACTCGAATCAGACTGGTTTATTCCCCCTATGGTCTTCAATTTCCCCTGCAGTGCTCTTTGTATGCATAGAGTCTTTCTAACCTCGCGATCATACCATCTAGGTTCACAATCGTAATTAGAATATTTTGATGGTATATAAATGTCTATGTAATANTACCTTCATCATTTAATATCTTTAATATGATTTTGCATTTTCAATTTTGATCAGTAGATTTTTAATTCTGAACATGATATACCAAATAGATACGGCATAAAAGTGGACCCTAAAACTATTTATTTAGTATACTTTGAAATATATGCAGGAGTTCAGCCCGGTGGACCATACAAAACTAGAAATAGACCAGATAAGGTAGTAAAACGTTTAGTTATGCTCTTATATGCAAAGAACATACAATACTGAAATGTTTTGAATGTAAGCATAAGGATGATAAAATGAATGGTGAACAAATACTTTTCTGTGAAAAGATTTGTTTCTTAAATATTTATATTGCATGGGGTCTTTTAGGACCCCACGCAAGTAGTTAAGGAACTTTTTTACACAAGTAACTAAGGGATAAATAGAGATTCACTGTTTTTATTTCCATAATAATGTTATGACTGACTTTTATTAAAGAATTATCAAAATTTATATGAATTTAGTTTCCTGGGCAGAGAATTTTTTAAATGACAGGGATAACCAAATCTAAAAATTGTGAAACCATAAAGGCTAAAATTTTGCCTGAAAGATATTGTCAAAATATTAATCAATACAAGCATAAAATGCATACATTTTTTTTAACTGCAATGTAATGTTGCAATATAAATTCAGAAATTATTACAGCTGTACAGGAGATCATTAGTTCTAGTTTGTAAATAAGTTAGGTCGACTAAATTATGAAATCCTTCCATCAGATAAGTAATTGGAAATGAGACATTGCTCCAAAATGACAACTAAGGAAGAGATTAAAAGCGAGATAAGTTTAGAATTCAGAAAGATACTTACAGCTCCGATAGCAACAATGCGATCAAAATGGTGGATATACACATGGACAAACACCCTGAAGAGACGAGTCAATATCTTCCTGCAATTATTCACAAAGGACTTTGGGAAAGGCACATCTGTAAAATAAATATATTTAAAATATTAATTCAGGTAAATAGACAGCAAGAATCTTCTCAAGGATTTAATTAAAATATTTGAATCTAGTAATAAACTAGCAGGGTAATTATATAGGATTACCGTATTTACCGAAATATATGATGACTCAAATATAAGACAATACATTCTCAGTCCTTTAGATTACGAAAAAATGGTCATTTTCACCAAATTTAATAAAAATTTAGATATAGCAAAACTACAAAATAAAAATAAAAAAACGCAAAATAAAAATTTATTTACAATTTTCAGGTACATATTTAGATCATGCATAATAACGCTTTGAAATTTAGCAGATGTGCATTCCTCCAATGCCTCATTCAAAAATTTAAATTTCTTCACATCAGATAGGTAATGGTATTGATATTAGTACTCTTTTGCATCTGAACAAAAATCACTTATATATTAGAGTGAGTGATATTATAAATGTGACTTTAAATATAAATGCTTCATGTTGTATACTTCAAAACTGTAAATGAATGTCTACCAGCCTATTCTTACCATTTCCATCAAGTTCACTCTCACTCAGTCTCTTGCTAAACTATTATCATTGGGATATTGATTGTTAGCACATCCCCAAGCCTCAGTGAATCCCATGATCATCTATTTCAACAAACCATTAGATCATTAGCCATCCATTTAGTTTCATTACATTTTAACACTATCCAACTCAGCAGCAATGTTTTTGGAAGACAATTACTTTTTAAAATAAAAAATTAAGGCAGTTTTCTTTTATCAGCAAGTGAAGCTATCATACCTTACTTGACTATTTTTCATTTCCAGTTGTTTTTACGATAACTGATTTTACTTCATTCTCAATAATGGTTTTCATTCCCTCGCATATCAAAATACACGGACATTTCAACGGTATTTTCAACGTGACTTGACCCCTTAAGGGCATTTGTCAATTATAGTCGACAGCCTGTAAAAAACTTACAGCAATTAGAATCGTGCTGAAAATGCACGCACATCTTTAACCCATTCCGTGCGGATGACCTCGTAAGAAGCCATAAACCGTAGTGCGTTTCTCGCAGAGCCAACATGGGGGAAGCTCTTTCTTTTAGCACCTTGCAGTTATATCATGTCCTGTCTTTGGTGAGGAAGCATTTGTTTGCGATTTCCGCATTTCTTTTTTTTCATCTTTCTTTGAAAATTTTAGTGAGTAATATTTTTCAGTACATCGATCATAGCATATTTATAGTGTATTTAATAATTCCTTTTTAATTCATTCTTATCTTTATAGATATCTTAACTATTTGTAATTTATTTAATTTTTCATTATGTTATTTTATAAATTTTGAAGTTTATAAACATAATATCTCTGAACATTGCATTTCTTTTTGAATACCCTATGTTCTTTACAATTATGCTCTTTTGTGGAATTTATCTAAGAATACATGGCAGAACTTAATCCTTTCTTGATTTAGTTTTTTTTTGAAGATTTCCTCGTAAGAAGATTTTTTCAACCTTTTGTGTTGACGTTGGCAGCTTTGACGACCACAGCAGCTAAAGGTAAAGTGTTTATTCTGAGGCCTGCAATTAGGGATTGGGCAAAAGCCCAACACCTAAACATCTGGCAATCAACTCAGGGATTAAGACAGGCTAGGAGCTTCTGTGATGGTCCAAACTCCAGCTATGCCAAGAAACTCTCATCGCTTGATTGGAGGAATCTGAGAACGCTGGAAGGCCTATTAACTGGACACTACCTGGTAAACAAACATCTCTACAGCACGGGAATTACTGATTCTCCAAGCTGCAGATGGTGTAACCAAGAAGGGGAATCTACAATCTATCTTCTGTGTCATTGCCCAGCTATTGCCAGGACACGGCTTCGTCACATGGGCACCTTCTTTCAGGAGCCAAGGGACATTAGGGACTTACCCATGGGGAGCATCTTGGCCTTTTGTAAAGCGATAGGACTCCATGGGTAATTTCGTATCATGGCGAATGGCACAATGAACCAAATAGGTCTAAGTGCCTTTGGTCCTCTATGTAGGGATATTGCCTCAACATAATCATCATCATCATCATGCGTTCAATTAAGATGTTGTCAGCAATCTCTCTGATCTTCTTATGGCAATCTGCTAGCACGATATCATGGACTTTGTTAACCATATCCTCCATAGTCACCTCAATCGGATGGCCTGGGCGCTTTTCATCAAAAATGGATGTTAGGCCATGCTTGAATTCATTAAACCAATATCTGATGGTAGTCATCGAAGGTATGTACATGGTCCTTATAAACAGCATGCAACTTCACCATGATTTCCTCACACGTCTTCCCATCCGAAAAAAGAAATCAAATCACTGATTGATATTGTTCTTTCTCCATGGTGGCAAGCAAAGATGAACTTGACTACTTTCAACAGCTATCAAAACAAAACTACTTGATTAATGAGTCTGAAATTTTGAGTCATATATCTAAAGATGGCATTAAATTATGGCATACACATTTTATGTCAGTGGTGCCATCAGTCACTAAACACAGGTACTTATCATACAGCCCTCGTATAAATAATGCAAGAAAAACACTGCTACTAAAATCTCTGCCACCTTTTTATTCGACATGTTTTCAATTTGAATTTTGGCAAAAAAGGCATATTATAATACACACTATAAAAAATGAGGGAAACAAGTGATAAAATGTTCACAAGGGAAACTTTGCAAGTGGGCTAGAATCTGAAGAACCTGGCCAAGAGACCAATTTTTGTTCCTTTGAGTCCAGGATTCGAACATTTTCACAGTAAGAAAAGATCTCGTGTTTTCCCAGTGTATATGCTGCAGGAATATTTCTCGGGTTTCCAACTGGATTAATTGAACAGAAATGTCTGATGTTTCAGCCATTGTCTCTGCAGCCATCTTCAGGGCAAAGTGCTGAGGGTTTCAGTTGATATGTTTAATATAGGGGGCAGCCTTCTTTCATTTTTCTGATTGGCAGAAGCAGCTGCATCTCTCCAGGATCTTATGGAGGATTGGTTGCCAAGTCTTGTAGAGGGAGAATCCTTTGTCTCTGTTGTAACAGTTTTCTTCTAACTGTATTTCAATGGATTCTTTTATTTTTTGGTCCCAGAACACTGGCACATTGCACAATACTTTAGTCTGATCAAAGTTTATTTCCTGTCCCATTTCCAGACAGTGCTCAGCAACAACAGATTTTTCTGGCAGTTGTAAAGGAATGTGGCAGAAATGCTCCATTAGGCAAGTTTCCTTAGTCCTTTCCACTTTACCAATGTAAACCAATCCACATTCACAGGGAACATGGAACACCCAAGGACTTCTGAGTCCAAGATGGTCTTTGACTCTATTGAGTTGACTCCACAATTTTCATAAAGATATTTAGATCATCCTAATATTATTTTTCACGAGGATTCTTGAGATGATCCTGGAAACGGGTAGTATATGGGAGGTAGGCTGTGGCCATGGGTTTTTCCTCACTACAATCCTTGCTTGTCCCACAAAAGCCCTTTCAAGGACCTGGTGTGGGATGGTGGTGACTACTGCTGTTGAGATACAGGTCTGTGTGAGATGGTTTCCGGTATATGCTGTGACCTAGCAAACCATCCAACTTCCATCTTATGAGGACATCTAGGAATGGGAGATGGCCATCTTCCTTGGTCTCCATGGTAAAAGTGATGTTCGGTTGTCTGCTATTAAGATGGCCGAGGAAGTCCTTCAGCTTGTCTCATCCGTGCTACCAAATCACAAACATGTCGTCAACGTTTTGAAAAATGCATGTTGGTCACAATGGTGGTGTTGAGAGCTTCCTCCTTGTGCTCCATGAAGAAGTTTGCAACTGCAGGCGAAAGAGGCAATCCCATTGCCACCCCATCAGTCCGTTCATAGTACTTCCCTTGGTATAAGAAGTACGTTGAATTTAGGGTATGGCGGAATAGGTCAATAATTCCTTGGTCAAAATGGTGTTGGCTATCCACAAGGGGATAGCCAATTAGGCAACAACAATGATTCTAGAGCAACTGAAGAAATGGGACCACTTTCGCTGAAGTCGAATGCGGTCCCAGGTTCAATTCCCAGTGGGGGCTTATGTGGGAAATGACCAAAGCAGTTGAAGCACTATTAACAATACTACTATTACTACTTCAGAATATCCCTTAGAATTTGCACGCCACAATTAATACCTACGAGTTACTCTCAGCAGTAGTTTGTTGTTATCAGAACATATTCGAGATGCAATAGGAAAGGCAAATGGAATGCAAACATTAACAAGTAGAACCCTGAGGAGATGCCCATCAAAGAAATTACTTACTTGATTCATAGCAGCCTGTTCTGTCAGTGGAGATTTCAGGTTCGACAGTAGCATTAAGATTTTGATAAAATCACTCAAAGAGAAGATTAAATTACCGACAGAAGCTTTTCAAAAAATTCATTGATTGAAAATTTTATGGCAAATTAGAAGACGTAATTCCAGTAAAAGAGGAGTGTGATCTCTGAGAGGAATCGACCAAGTGTTGAAATAATACAAAAGTACAAGGAAATAATTGCTAAAACAAATAGTTACTTTTAGTTTCCTCATAGTATCAGAGAAGCTATATAGAGTAGATTAGGTAAGGTGTTAACACACCCCCTGCCATATGCTCCTGGTGACATATATACAAACACACCACAATCCTAAATTATCTCAACAGTTTCATTTTCATTCCTCAAGCTTCAGCTCGAGAGAAATGCTGCCTCAGAAAATCGTATCACCAGATCAAGCAGAATCGACTGTATTTACTATCTGTTTGATTCATTTAATATCTGATCTGATGTAATATTTGTGAAAACACATGCAAGCCATGTATTTCTGCATTTAAGCGATATTTTTCATGAGTTAAGCAACTTTGTAGCAACTTTTTGGGGCAAATGCAGCAATATAAACAAAAATTAACTGGAATCTCTGCAAAGATAAAGATAAAGTGCATTGGCCATTCCTATAACTCGTTCTGAATGCAATAAGAAAACTTCTCTGCTCATATAATTGAGTGAAGAGCAGTTCAAAGAGAATTCAAAGTGTTTTTAGCGTGAACAATGCCGCTTAGTTGGACGAACTCACATGCCCTTTGCCTACATAGTCTCCCAAATGGCTTGGAGGAATGTTCTGGTGGAATAGCTCAATGGATAGAGCAACCAACCGGCAATTGAGAGACCCGGGTTCGAGTCCCAGTTCCGTCAGACTTTTTTCATGTCAGTTCCTCCTTGGGAATCAAACTGTTTGCGTGCTGTTGCCAGATCAGGCCTGCTACAGTAGCACGAAGGCAGATGTGACGACTCACAGCGCCAACTGGTTGTTGCATGCTAAATATGTCAAAAAGGTATACCACTTGGATTCATGGACCCGAGCCCTCTATAAGATTATGAGTGAACTGAAAGAAATGAGCTTGGATTCAACAATCGGCTTGATCGTCAGGGAGACTGGCTGTTTACAACCACAAAATGCATCAATGTATTCATGTGTTTTATCAAAATTGTTGCAATTTTGTATCCACACACCACAGAGTTGGAAAAAGGGGGGGAAGTAAGAAATGAAAATTTGTAAAAAATTGATAAATCTAGTGAAAGGTTATCATGTTCCATGGCTAAAATAATAATTTTTTTTCAAATTCCCTTCTTTTGGTGCTTGTCTTGATTTTGTACGGCTATTCTTTCTAATTTAATTTTGCAAATGAAATAAACCAAGCAATAAAAGTGAGCTTTACATGCATTTCTTATGGAAATTGTTTGAAATATCTGGAGTCAAACTGGGTGCATTTAGACGAATAAAAAGTAGCCTATTATCTGTTCAGGAAAGATATTTAACAATCTTCAAAATTTGAAAGTTGTGCAACAACTGGTTCTTGAGTTTTAGGCAAACATACACACATACAAACTTTATATATAAGACCAGCTGGAGTGCCCATTTATTCTCAACTGGGAAAATAGAGATAGAATTAAATATAGTAGTCGTATTTTTACAAAAGATAAACCAAAATTTCTCATCGAACCTCAATTCTCAATGTTTTCTTGTAGGAAAATGCATATGTTCCGATTCAAAGATGGAATTAGTCATCAAAGGGACGATTTGTTAACATTCTTAAAAATTTTAGATTAGTTACATTTACTTTATCAAAATTCCCATAATTTTGTACAGAAACAGTATTTGACAACCAAAATAGGAATCTTTATTCAATTTCCCTTCTCTTGGTACTTGTCTGGATTTCATGCAACTATTCTTTCTTATTTAATTTTGCAAAATAAACAAATTTTACAAGCGATAAAAGTGAACTATTATGCTTGAGCTCGGATTCAGCAATGGAATTAGTCATCAGGGGGACCGGTTGTTTACAACCATAAATATCACTAAATGTTCGTCTACTTTATCAAAATGAAGAAAGAAAGTGTGGTTTTTTCCCCAAAATAAAAACTAGATAAATTTCCAAAATTACCATAGCATTTTTCATTGTACATTTAGACTGACTGGCCTATAATTTCAAACAGACCATCTTCTAAAATTGCTTTAATAAACAAAGTATATTTTGCCAAACTAATAGCACTTTCAAAATGAAAACAACACATGATATGAAACAAAACAGTATCTGTTGAACCCAAGCTTGAAAATAGTATCTGTTTTTTGGTTTACTGGCAGATTCCCTCACATCACTCTTCCAAATTCACTTTTTTCAATGAAATTGCTCAAAAATAATAACATTCACAATTGAAATTGTAGTTTCTTCTAAAAAATTAGAATGATTAAAAATGACAGCATTCACACAGAAAGTTATAAAAATTGAGGCAGATCTACATTTTATTTCACACTAAATCACATCTGCAAAACAAAAGCAATATTTTCTAGCAGAAATTATCAGGAGGGGATATTGTAGGGTCCATTCCAAGGATATTTTTTAAATCTTGGCATATTATGAACCATTTGTCTCAGAGATGACAATAAAATGGTTTTACATTGATTACACGGTCATTGACATCACTATCCAATATCCAATGTCTGCATTTAACTCACCAGTTGAAACAGGAAACAAGCTATCATCATTAATTTGGGCTTCAGACCAATCCATTAGCAACGAAACATACTGAGGAGCAGGAAGAGCTGTGGGCTTCTTGTAACGAACACCATCTGCCCAGAGGTATTCAAACCGTGGTCCACCACTCATTGTTGGACAAGATGTTTCTGTGCAGTAATCACACACTGTGCCATATATTAGGTTGATGCGGTTAAAGAAGTCTACCACTGTAAGAAACCAAATCATAAGTTAATAAGGGACACAAAATTGCACATCCTTCTAATTATTTTTACTCCAACTATAAAGGAGAAATTTAACAATTAGAAATACTTTAACATCAACATGAAAGAGAACTAAAAAAGGACTCCTTAACCTTTACAACATACTGCTGTCATGACATTAAAAATTAATTCAATAATAGGAAGTTGTGGAAGATATGAAGATGACAAGGCAATGAGATTCTGAATTCATGGTTATTATACCACTGAATGCACTAAATGATACAGCAAGAGAGTTTGGGATAAAAATTAAAATCAGGTAAACTAAAGGTATCAGATTTACTAAAGGAAAGAAAGCTGAATACATTCAGAGTTGATGAGGCAAAACTAAAACAGAGTACATTAATTCTTAAACTAGAATACAGTAATGGGCTGCATCCAATTTGCTACCATCATCTTTAACATTTTAGCAAAACAATACATTTACCAAAAGAATTCATTAGCAAGATAACTGATTGGACCAATATCACTGCATTTTATTTTAAGCAAATCACCAAGATATTTGCAATTCTTATTTAAATTCAAATACTATTCAAATTATTCTTTATAAAATCCATTAAACATACTTCTACAACAATTTTTTACAGTGAAGCTTGTTTACAGGTTGTGGAATATGTTTGCCTCCATACATTCTGTCTGGTATACAAAGCATAAATACAATTAAAAGTGAAGTGAGATTTTTTTAATAAAATGCTTGTGGTCGTTGCCTGAGGAGTTAAGGTTACCCAAAAAACTAATAGTACCATATTTTCTGGTTTATAACATGCACCTACTAGATAACACGCATTTTAAAAATCTCTTCACTGTGACAATGTATAGATAACACCCATTTCTAAAATTTCTTCTGTGATAAATGCATTGATAACGTGCATTTCAACATTGTTATTATGTTGACAAGAATGTTTTTTCACTACTGTAATATTTATGATAATTACTCTTGTATTTTGAATGGAATTATTTGATTACGTTAAGATTTACAATATGTTGGTTGAAATAAAATTGCCCTAGTACGTATATACTCCATGACTTCCATGATATATGACGTGTGTTGTTTAGTAATTTGATTCAAAGTTCAATATTCAAGAAATTCAATGAAACAAGATTTTCTGTTGTATATCACGTACTATCATCTTTATCATATTTCTATATTTTTTGTATAGATAACATGTGGGTTATCTACCAGAAAATACAGTAATAAAAAATGAATCCATAATTTTAAATATGATACATGCAATTAACCTGTGGCTGAAAGCTATGAAATGAGTTGTCAGAAATTTATCAGCTACTCATATTTTGGCACTGAATTCTGTAAGTGTCTCAAGAATGACTGACTGAAAATTAATAACTAAAATAAAATAAGCTAAATTTGGCATTTTCAAAGAATTATTTCAATATCATAATCAAATTTTAGTTTTCAATTAAAACTGTACAAGTATTTAGACACAATTGACAATGATGGAGATTCAATCATCTCCCTTCCAGAGATAACACATTAAGGATATATTGACCATAAATCATGTGTTCAAGGGCAACATTTGCAAAGCAAGGGTTACTTCTCAATTCTTTCTCTGATTGCCTTATTGAATTGACTGATTCACTCTCCCAACTATCCTCAATGTATAATATCTCCTCAGTCTCTAATAACTCACTATCAGGACTTCAGACCTCCCCCAACAATTTTTTTCTTTTTCTGACTAAAATTTCACCTCATCCTTCTCCAGGCTCTGACAGTATTCCATCAGTTTTCGTTCGTAACTGTGCTTCCTCACTCTCTGTGCCTTTGAGTATAATTTTTAATCGTTGCTTCAACCTGGGTATTTTTCCATCTCATTGGAAGTTGGCCAACATTACCCCTATTCATAAGTCTGGCTCTAAATCTGATGTAACTAATTACCACTCAGTATCCATTCTTCCCATCTTCTCCTGTGTCTGTGAAAAAATTATATTAAACCGATTATTTTACTTCATTTCTCCATACCTCTCGACCAACCAATATGGTTCCCTTCATGGTCGCTCTTGTCTAACAAATTTGGCGATCTTTCAGCATCATGTTGTTGATGCATTTCAAAATAAAAGCCAACTAGATGCAATATTCCTGGATTTTACCAAGGTATTTGACACAGTAGACCATCAACTTTTATTCTGCAAACTTAGAAACAGATACAATATTCATGGTAACTTTTGAAAATTAATATCTTGTTTTCTAAAGAACTGCAACCAAAGGGTTGTCTTACCTAGAACAGTGTCTGACTGGCCTACCGTCACATCTGGAGTTCCACAAGGAAGTGTGCTTGGGCCCTATTCATTCGATCTGTATGTAGCCAATCTTCCCTTCTCTGGACTACAACCTTGTCATGGTGGAAGGGCTTGCGTGTTCCTATGACCTAGAGAGCGTAACTGGCGGGAACTATGTTCCTGGTAGGGTCACCCATGCCAGGATGGTCAATAGGTAGGGATCTGACAAAAGGTAGTCCATGCAGTGTCTGTACCTCAGTGAGGCGGCTGCAAAGGCGTCTGTACCCCAGTGGGGCGGCCATTATGGGTGATGGTGGTGTCACGTTAAGAGAAAGGTTGAGGAAGGCAACGGGAAACCACCTCGACTACCACACTTATCCCAAGCAATCATGATGTGCCAATATAAGAATATTGTAAGTGGCGTAAGCGGGACTCAACCCTCTACGGGGAGTGTCGTGCCCGGCAGTGATAGGAGTAAGGCTATCTCGGTCGTCATTCCACGAAACCCTTACCCAGGAAACGACAAGAAAAGAAGAGAGAAGATGGCCAAGGAAACAAGGGTGGGAACCTGGAATGTTAGGACAATGCTTAGGAAAGGAAAGTTGGAAAATGTAAAGGTAGAAATGAAGAGGTCCAACATTAACATACTAGGGCTATGTGAAGTGCGATGGAAGGATGGGGGTGATTTCTGGAGTGATGATGTCAGAGTAATTTTCAGTGGGGGAAATTCTAGCCAGAGGGGAGTTGCGGTAGTGCTAGACAAGAAAGCGGGAAAAGCCGTGATAGCTACAGAGCTAATAAGCGACCGGGTTATGTCAGTAGAAATAAAGGCTGAGCCAGTAAACACGGTGATAGTTCAGGTGTACTTGCCCACTAGCGAACATAGTGATGATGAAGTAGAACTTGTTTATGAACAAATAGAAGAAGTAATGGGAAGGGTTAGAGGCAATAAAAACCTAATTGTAATGGGGGACTGGAATGCAGTAGTTGGGCAAGGCAAAGATGGAGAAGAAGTGGGAGGGTTCGGACTAGGAAATAGAAACGAAAGGGGACAGAAATTAGTAGACTTTTGTAAGAGGAATAACCTCTGTATCACAAACACACTTTTTCAGCACCATAATAGAAGGAGGTACACATGGAAAAAGCCAGGAGATACGGATAGGTACCAAATTGATTACATTTTGGTAAGAAAAAGGTTTAGAAATAGTGTTAAAAATTCAAAGAGTTACCCTGGTGCTGATGTTGACTCAGACCATAACCTGGTCATGATGAAAACCGAGCTAAAGTTTAAAAAGATATTTCGAGCAAAAATTACACCAAAATGGAACCTTGAAGCCCTTAAAAATGGGAAAGCGAGAGAGTTCCAAGAGTCAGTCAGTAAGGCCTTAGAGGATAATGGGAGGGAACTTACTATAGACGGAGAATGGGAAAAGATTAAAAACAGTATCAAGGATAGTGCGCAAGTAACTATTGGAAGGGTCAAACAAAACAAAATTAGGAAACCATGGGTGACGGTAGAAATGATAAATAAAATGGAGGAAAGAAGGAAATGGAAAAGGGTTAACACAGAACAAGGACGTAGAATGTATAGGGCTCTCAACAACGAACTGAGAAGGGAAACAAATAGGGCGAGGGAACAGTGGTGGAAGGGACAATGTAACGAAATAGAAAAGCTGGACGAAAGTGGGAGGGTCGATTTAATGTATAGAAAGGTGAAACAGTTAACGGGAAATAAAACACGAAACAGAACAACCACAATAAAAGATAATAATGGTAAAGTTATACGAGATCCAGCCAGCATAAGGGAAAGGTGGAAAGAATATGTCGAGGAACTATATGGGAAGGACATGAAGCCAACAAACATAATGTTAGAAAGTGAACAAGAAGTGGAGGATGATGATGTTGGACCTGGGATATTAGATAGTGAAATTGATAGGGCCTTGCGTGATATGAAAGGAAACAAAGCAACGGGCATTGACGAGATACCAGTTGAGCTACTTAAAAACCTGAGGGGAAAGGGTAAGAGGAAATTCTATAATTTATGTAGAAAAATTTATGATGAAGGGGAATGGCCAGAGGATTTTACTAAGACAATCCTGATTCCTTTGCAGAAAAAGAATAATGCTTCTGAGTGTAGGGATTATCGTACAATCAGTTTAATATCTCACGCGGCAAAGGTTATTCTAAGAGTATTGAATAGAAGAATTGAAGGAAAAATTAAGGAACAAATAGGAGAAGACCAGTTCGGATTTCAGAAAGGGAAAGGAACGAGGGATGCAATCGGGGTAATGAGGGTGCTAGTAGAACGAAGCCTGGAATTTAAAAAGGATATATGTGCATGTTTTGTCGATTTTGAAAAGGCTTTCGATAGAGTTCAATGGCCAAAATTAATGGGAATTTTAAAGAAAATTGGGTTGGACTGGAAAGATAGGCGTTTGGTGCAAAATTTGTACTTAAATCAAACAGCGCGAGTTAGAATAACTGAAGGAGAGTCGGAATGGGCAGAGTTAGGGAGAGGGGTAAGACAAGGATGCCCATTATCACCATCGCTTTTTAATATATATGCAGAGGAAATGGTGAATGAAGCTTGGGAAGAAATAAGCAAGGGAGTGATAGTTGGAGGGAAAGTAGTAAAGTCAGTAAGATATGCAGACGATAAAGCTATTGTGTGCGATTCCGAAAGGGGTTTACAAATACTAGTAAATGCACTAAACGATAAGGCAAGGGAATATGGAATGAAAATTAACGTAAGTAAAACTAAGGTAATGAGATTCACTAAGGGAAAGAAGGCTAAATTAACGATCAGGGTCGATGGGGAAAAACTAGAGCAGGTGGACAAATTCTCGTACTTGGGTAGTGTTCTATCTTGGGATGGGAGGTGTGGAGATGAGGTTCGAAAAAGAGTAGCATTGGCCAAGGAAGCTTTTATGAAGCGAAGGGAATTAATGACAAAGGGTCTCGATAAAGGAATCAGGAAAAGATTGGTAAAATCCTTGATATGGAGTGTTTTGCTATATGGGTGTGAAACGTGGACCTTACGAAAAGAGGACATCAAAAGATTGGAGGCATTTGAGATGTGGGTGTGGCGTAGAATGGAGAAGGTGAGCTGGGTGGATAGAAAAACAAACATAGAGGTGCTAGAAATGGTTGGGGAGGAAAGGGTTTTAATTGAAGTAATTAAGCGCCGACAAAAGAAATGGGTGGGTCAGATATTGAGAGGAGAGGGATTGCTGAAGAATGTAATAGAGGGTAGAATGCAAGGGAAAAGACAGAGGGGAAGGCAAAGGCAAAAAATGTTAGATGACATAAAGGGTGGGGTAAGTTACCAGGTAGCAAAGGAAAGGGCTATGAATAGGGAATATTAGGGCACATGGACCTACCAAAAGGTAGAACACGTATGTATGTATGTATGTAGCCAATCTTGCCTCACAATTTTTTAACTCGAAAACCAAAATACTGTTCTAAGCTGAGGACTGTAAAATGTTTCAAACAGTGAACACTAGAGATTGTCAATCACTTCAATCATCATTAAACCAGATTTCTGAATGGTGTGAGAACTGGAGGCTAAACTTAAATTTAAACTAATGTAATGTTATATCACTATCTCTCAAGAAGCCAACTGCATTACAATACAGAATATGTGAGAGTTCTCTATCTAGAGTGTCCCAATAAAGGGATCTTGGCGTAATTTTAGACACCAAGCTCTCCCTTGATAGCCATATAGGTAAAATAAAATAATCAAGCCAGTCCCCAAGTAATAACCAAGTCCCTCTGGGGTATTCTTTACCACTTCACAGGTATTGTAGATCCTATTGCCCTCTCTCTTTACTTCTCATCCTTTGTTCTTCCTATCTTAACTTACTGCTACCCAATCTAGTCTATGTCGTATCCTGCTAATCTTTCCACTCTGGACAGAGTCACAAACTTCTTTCTTCGAATTGTGAAACCCTGTGTTCCTCCTTTCCGCAATGCTTCTAATAGCACTATCCTATCCTCTCTCTCTTTGTATTCTATATCAGCCTATCGAACTAAGTATGATTTATCACTCCTGTATTCTATTCTAAATTCCCTTTCAGACTTTCCTATCCTAACCTCCCTCTTTAAAATTCATGTACCAAACAGATCTACTCGTTTGACCTCTTTGCTTCACTACTCTACTCCTAGACTATCTTATGTAAAATGTTCCCTTTTTTCCGGCTCCCTTCTCTACTTAACTGCTTACCACCATCTGTTGATCCTTTTTCTTTACCCAAAGGGATATTTATTCCAATGGGCACTAGATAAAGCCGTATTTTTCTCCCATTTCTCACTGTTATAATTAATTTGTTCTATGTCTTGTTTTGTATCATAACCTTAGTTTATATTGGCTATTTTTTAAAAGAATTATTATTGTTATTGCTTTCACTATAAATTGGCAATTTTGCTGTATATGAAATAAATATACAGTTAGCAGAAAACCGCTTCTTTTTCACATGAATGACAAACTAGGTTTTGCAATTAAACTGATTTATCCCAGAGCTTAAATGACTACCATCCATAATACACGCACATGTACACATTTTTGAGCACAAAAAGTAAATTTTAGCAGTATAATAGAGATTGATTGTCTTTGTCTGAAACGCTCATCATCAAATGGGTTAAAAAACTTATTAATCTAGCATTCAACATTTAATTTCTTAAAAACAAAATCTCCCCAAGGCACAAGCATTTTAATCCTACGATATAAATGAATGCAACGTGCTGTGAACTAGAAAAATATTACGAATTGCGTAATAGAAGCTCTAGTGGGTTAATGTCACCGCATTTGCTCGTTTCGTCCGGTGTCTTATCAGATACATCTCGAGCAGTATTATTTAAGAGCACAACTTCCTTTTTCGAAGGCCACTACAGCACACTCTAAATATATTCACCCGATGAATGAATAACATTGTTAATAAATCATATTGCTGAAAATTTTTCGAATTGCATAAAAATAAGAAAGCTTTAATCGAACAACAACTAATTAAATGGTAATCTAAACACTACAGAAAATTACATTTTCAAAAATTTAGTTTTCGGCAAAAAAATGGACGAGAAGCAAAAACTACTACTTACTACTGTAAACCGTTCACCAAGACAAATAAATTGAAGCTTTGACTGAAAATGAAAAAAAGTACTAACCATGTACAGCAATCCAGTCGTTTAGATCTTCACCCGGTGGAAGCTGCACCACGGTCCTTAGATTTATTCCAGAGCTCAAAGATGCTTGAGCATGTTTATGTAAAGAATATCTGAGTGTACCAGGCTCAAATTTTTTCTTTGGTCGAAATGTCTGCGATTAAACATTAAACGAATGAATGATAAAGAATTTTACCAATGAACTATGTTATGGCATAACTTTACGTAACAGAATGCAATGAAACAAAAACGTTAAAATTTAATTGATGGCACCAAAGAAAAGTGTGGTTACCTTTCCTTTTTGAAAAAACTCTACAAAACCGCTCAATGCCATTACAAAAGGCCTCTCGGTATTTCTGCTACGGCATTGACTCATTTAGAAAAACATAACAGATACGGGAACTATCGACATAATATATTCTTCGAGCAGTCGATCCAGCAGACCGTATCGACTCGTCCGATAGTCGAGTGAGTCGATTCTTTCATTAAGCTCGATATTCACCAATTTAATCGTATTAGTGGCGCTATAGTGTTAAAGTAGCAATTAGTAATTTCAGCGTTGGAGTCTCGCCTGATTTTTTTCTTAAACATCTTAATTTAAGGGAAAGTTAGATTAATTAAATTACATATAGTTATAATTATGGAATTTTTTTTAAAGATTATGGTACATCACTCATTAAAATGTATCCTCCTTGTAAAATTCTATGCTGAACTTTTAGGTATTACATTTCATGCTATTTTTTTTTCTTCCATTATTCTGGTAAGAACCATCGCGAATATAAATTAAAAAGTTACTTTGAGAAAGCGCAAATTTTGTCTGTGAATAAAGTATTATTATTATCATTATTAAAACTTCGGAAAAACACTATTTTTGGGAATCTGTGCTAAAATTACAGTAGAAAATCTGTCGATTAGATGACTAGATATGTAGAAATTGAACGTTAAAACATATTTAATGGAAACTTCTCGATTACATCATACTATACTCTTTTCAAAACTTACTATTTTTACTTTTTAAGCGTCGTTATATTGTGGCATTCACTTTTGTTCGGTAGCTACACCTGCATTTGAATGAATGAAAGTACTGTCTAAATCACAGATTTTTACTGCAGTGGTAATATTGTTGTCTAAACAATATCATAAGTATAAGCAAACCAGACGCATCTTTTGCTACCATTCATCAACGTAGAAGTTTCGGGAGTATCATCGTTTGTAGGAAACTATAACGTACCTTAAAGACGTCTGTCAGGTTAAAATGCTTTAACTACTTGTAAAAGGAGAATTTTCTGAATAAATATCCGGCTATATTACCAGTAATGAGATAAAGTACATTTTTCGTGAAAATCTTTACACTAATGGTCTATATCTCTTAATATATTTATGGCATCTTCTCGTGTGTTGTAGTACACACAGAAAGTATGGGACCTTAGTTTAAGAACATCAGATGTCAATATTTTTCACATTTGTTTTCCATGTGTTGTCAGCCACATAGCTTTCATAAATTACCTCATTGTTAATAAAGATACAGATTGCTTATGTACCGCAGTGGTGGGCCATGAGCAAGCTCTTGGTGTGCCAAGAAGTGATATTTAAGTGTAATAAGAGAGTGCTGGGAAATCCAAATATTTTTGAGCCCCAAAGAATGCTTATACTTTCCTTATAGACTACTACTACACATAATTCTTGACCAAGCAATATGTTCTAATGAGACTGAAAAACTGATACTCGAAAGAAATTAAGATGTGGGGAAAATGGAAACTGGTGAAGAAACCATTCCATCTATCTGCAAATCTCATCAAGATTTGAGGAACATTTTGATAGCATAGGAGAGAGAAAGAGCAAAATAGAATCTGAAAAACAGATTGGCGATAACACAGAGATATCTATCAGGGAAAATCTTCTTGCTGGTTTTAAAATTTGAGTTGACCAACCAAGTACTTTGGAGCATTAAATTTAATTTCTAGGCAAATAAGGAAGAGAATTTGACTAGAATATTTTTCAAATAAAAATGAAGTCTCAAATTGCATCTCATTAAACAATTTTCGATAGGGATAAGGAAAATGTGTATGTAGAGAGAAATGAGTAATAATGTGTACGTAGAGAAGTGGTAGATTAAATATATGAATCTTGTGATTAGTCTAACTCAGATTTATTACTGATCAAAGGTAATACACAAAAAGTGCAAATAAATAGATAAGTGTATCTATTGATAAAATATAAATTAGTGAGTAAATTGGCCACTGGAAAATTATTGAACACAAACAATGAAAAAATAGTACATTAGTATATGTATGACTGTACATTAGAATAAAAGTTTTGGTATATTTTATTAAACTGCTGATTACATTATTATTATTTTAAATAGCGTGTCGCTATTTTTCACACTTGTTATTCCTTTATTATTTTAAAATAAAATTTACAGTAATATTAAATGTTTTTTCAAAGAACTTGTATGCAATTAGATAATATGTCGAAACTTATCAAGCGATACATGGTGGAACATCTCGATAATTTATCAAGAATTATGAAACAAAATTTGACTAAGTCTATAAATTAGAAACATAGATATTCTTCCAGTTTTGAAGTAATAACCACGTCATCTGGCAACATGGAGCTGATAGGAGGCAATGGTAAAATATTGTGCCAGATGATGAGGTTATTACCTCAAAACCAGTTGCACATGTGTATTTTCTAATTTGTGGAATTAGTCAAATTTTGTTTCATAATTCTTTATAGACAATATGTTTCTTATAGCCAGATGATACTATTAACTTAAGTTCTAGTTATGATAAAATAAGCTCAAATTCGAAGCCAGACAACAGTTTTGAAAGGATGGTTCAGATTCTGTATTTGTGCTTCTCATGAGCAGCATGGCCAAGTGAATTGACATATAACTTACATCAGTCAATTTTAAAATTTCATGGATTTTTTTCGTATCCATTTTCCCACCAAATTCAACTAGAACTCATTGTTCAGTACATTGCCTTGCTCACCTGAACTTTTTCTTCAAATTTATTTGTCAGTTTCATAAGCATTGATTCTTAAGACATTAAATTATTAGAATGAGAAAGAGGTTAAGTGAGATAACTGTATTTCAATACAGATATAAAAGATTTCACTGCATACTTGTTCCATGACAAGTAGAGTATTGGTTCAGCAGCATTTTGAATATTATGCAATGTTTAACTTTTGAGGTCATTCGTAATTTCACATTCCCATCCATAATCAATAGAATTTAACAGAAAGCTTCACTCTTATCTAAAAATTCCAACAGCAGCATTTACAAAATGTCATAATTTTATCAATAGGCAAGATCTGGAATTTGAAACTTCATTTTGGATCATTTTAGTTTTATAAGACTATTTTTTATGACTCAANTCAACGATGGAAATGTAGATTCCAATGGAAATGGATATTTTACTGAAACAAGGGTGTATCTCCAATGAAATAATAGCATCAATTTAAATACTACGCAATTATCAGAGTAATTAACAGTTACTTTCCACTTTCTTTTCGGCTGATGCAGATTATTTTACGGCGTGTCGGTTGATCGACTATCGGATGTTTTACTGGACGCTCCTTCTTGCATTTCAGCTAGTTAAAACACTACGTATCCAGATTTTCTTAACTTGTAACACATATTTCCACGCATTAATTCTGTGTAAATAGGTATCAGAAACGAAATACCTGTTAAAACGAATCATTTCCATCTAAGAATGATTCTCTAAAGGCTAATATATTATTAAATCGTTTAATTTCAGGCAGAGCCAGCGCTCATGTACGACTCGGTGTATGTGTTTGCCATCGGCCTTCAGACATTGGAGCAGAGTCACGCGCTTCGTCTGTCAAATGTTTCCTGTGAAGAAGAGCTGCCTTGGGACGGTGGCCTGAGTCTTATCAATTACATCAACTCGGTGAGTGTCCATTCACATTCCCGACCAACTTTGATCAAATTGTTCCCAAAGTTCTTCGAGTGACAATTGCCATGTCATTTACCATTTCATTACGTCACTTATTTTATTAGATGCTGAAAAATTGCTGACAGTGACAGTCCTGACAGTTTCGTTCGAATCCCTTATGTGCGTTTGGTCTCCCTTGTATTAATGCGGACAATAAGTAATTGCAGATAGCGTGGCTTGAGAGGTGTTAGGAAAAAGTTTGGATGAAGTCCCCACTGACTGGGCTAATTTGGATATTTTCATGTTCATGGGTAACCGAACCACCTTCGCTTGCCCTTCGTAAGTGATGATTTCAATCCATATTTTGCCCTTCATCTTTATAGTATTGTTTTATCTTTTACTTATATGTCAACCCTTTTTCTATTATATTAATAAAAATAGTTTTTAAGTATTCTTCTTCCTTTATTTCTTCGAGTAAAGTTGCGTAATTTACTCTTCTACGAAACTTCATCCGAAGTTAGCTTTCTTAAGTAATATCTTAAGTTCGATTATTAGAAATCTCTAATAATCTGACTGACTGACTTAGATATGTGCTCATTAGCAACATGTTGCCAATAGCTTACTGAATACAAATGTAGGTCAGATTTAGCAAAAGTATATAATCTATAGATGAAGCATTCACTATGTGGAATTCCATAATAGGAAGTAGAAATAAAAACACTATGTCAAAAATTCCACTGGAGTTTATTCCGCGACCGGTTTCTGACTGTTTAGTCCATCATCAGGCGAAGGGGAGTACTAATATAGTTGGGTATATATAAGTATAAATATACTCCCAATACTCCTAACCCCTTCCCTACCTGAACAGTCACCCCTTTGGTCATTGACTTATATATATATACCCTCTAGCTTGTGGCCCCTTCGCCTGATGATGGACTAAACAGTCTGAAACCAGTCGCGGAATAAACTCCAGTGGAATTTTTGACATAGTGTTTTTATTTCTACTTCCTATTAGCAAAATTAAATTAAGAATGGTAGGGGTAATGTAAAAGAGAACTTAATCATAAAAAATGAGAGCAGGAAGAAAATACAAAGGAGTCCACCTTCAAAATAGTACAAGAACACTATAATTATATCAATTTATTGGAATTAAAACACTCAATTCACTGTTAACTCTCTAAGAAGAATGCTCTAAAAGTCACCTATTTACACATAATTGAGTATTTTTTGGTGAAATTGTGTTTCTTTTCATTCATAAGTAAATATTTTATGCATCCTAAAAGCAACATATACATGCCAAAATAATGCTGAATCCCAACCTTGTGACCTTTCTTAGGTGAAATTTAGAGATACTTGGTGAAATGATATAGTTAATTCAAAATTTGTACTAATCCACAAAATTTTGAATGAAATATTTTAACTTTCTAAGGTGCTTTCGACCACAGCTTCAGCATCACCTGATTGTAAGATTAGACCAAGGATCACAGCCTTGTCACTCAAATCTCCTTGGGCAGTTAAGAAGCACCTTTTATGAAGCATTTTCTCATTTTGGCCTAAAACTTTTCCACTTGAAAGGGTCCTGCTGCAGTTGATACCATTACAATATAAATCATCATGTTTTTCATCTGTATCCACCTTCAAAGCATTTTTATCAATAGAAGAAGTACTTTGTTTATCTACAGTCTCCCTTTCATCATTATCTGCACAAATATTAACAAAATCAGATTTTTTTACATGATTTGATACTGGTTGTTCAATTATTGATACAGAATTCATCATTTGGTTCATCAATATAAGATCATCACAGTCTGCACCATCATTTGCATCACAACCAACCCCAAGTGAATCTTCTCCCTCAGTATTCAAGTCTTCTGTATTTTTACAAGCACCACTATCATCCCTTACTACATATTCATTGCTACCAACATCAGTTTCCACATACAAGTCCATGTCCTCAATGTAATCAGTTTCTTCCTTGGGTTCTTTCATCTTTATGTCCACCCGAAAAATACTGTCTGTCCTTTGCCTTGCATTACAGCCATCACCTGTTTGTCTTTGGTTATCATCAGCTACTGTGTGTTTTACACTTTCCTGTTCATTTCCCTCTTTCACTAGAAAAATTCCAAATTTACTGAAGCCACAACTATCATCCTGTGAAAAAGTTTCAGAGATCTGAGGTATTTCTATTTGATTGTCGAGTCCTTTGTCATTCCATAATGACAGTGATTTCCTATCCTCAAGTAATAAATTTTCTATTGAGCAATTCGCTGATTCACAAGTTTCCTTCTGCAAAGCTTTTAACCTACATTGCACACAAATAATGGAATCAATAGGTAACTCATTCATCCTGTGTTTCATTTCAACACCTTTTCTAGATTTTCTTTCTCTTTCTTTTAAATTACAGGGCAAGGATGCTGATGAAAAAAGGGATTCACCTTCAGAATTAAACTGTTGATAGTCATCCCTTGCATGATTCTCAGTTCTCTTTTTGTTGGGCACATTTATTTGCTTCCTTTTACCACAATTTTTGCTGCTACTGAGCACAGTTTTGTCACACTCTCTTCCTGAAATCTTCTTAACAAAGTCTCCACTCAATAGTTCATCAGTTACCATCCTTTGACAACCTCTAATATCATGAACCTTTTTACCATGCTTATTGCATGAAATTAGATTTTTGAATTTTGATGATTTGCTATCGAATGGTGAAAGACAGTCCATTGATGTTGTAATTTTCAAGTTACCTTTTTTCTTCCAATGTCTTCTTTGCTGACCTGCTGATGAAATCATTCTACTGTTAGAATCTCTCTGGGTGCTGGAGTCAAAATCATGTCTGTAAGCTCTGGAGCATAAACCTTGGCAATGAACCCTAGAAACAGGTTTTCCTTTCTCCTGAGGTATTTTGCCGTGATCCCTCTTAGATTTAGCAGATAGATGAGCCTGAAGATGAAAAAATATTTACTTCGTGTTACCCCAACCAGAGTTCATAATCATGTAACATCAAGCTTTTAGTTTCCTTAAATTTAACTGAAATATGATTAAGAAAGATGCCTATGTTTAATTCATCTCTGACTGAATTATGAAGTTGCCCTCTGATTGAATTGTGAATGGCAATGTAGGTCTAGGCAACTAAGTTGACATTTAAACAGTAAAATATTTATCTAGTTATGGTAGAGGACAGAGCACCCGCCCTGAAAGTGGGAGACCCAGGTTCGATTCCCAGCTGCAGCTGACTTCTTCTCTTTTGTTTCTTCAACTAAAATATCTATTTGAAACAATAGCTTGAATTATAAGCCAACTATAGAATATAAATATTTTCCATGGGAGTTAACAAGTGAAACTGTTTAAGTCAAGCTGCCTGCCTATTGTTTGTTTTTTAAGAGTTGCCACTAATCTCACAATCAACCATGATCATACAGCAAAGGCAGAGTTGGTAGCTAGTTCATGTCCACTGATGAAAGGAGAATGTAATGTAACAAAAAAGGTATTTATGATTCTTAGAAAAATCTGGAATAGCATACTTTTATAATTTACACCCATGTTGAAAACTTTTGCTTTTGAAAAAAGCAAGGGCAGGTTACCCACATATAAGATGCATTTTTCTTACAAAGAATTTAGGTTAAATATTAGGGTGTGTCTCATAGCAAGATACAGATTTTCCATGGAATTAATTATGAGAGATCAAGAATACAGTCCCAAAAACCTTCCATAGTCTCATACCTATGTTTCATACACAGGTACATACGGAAACTATCAAGCAGACTAAGAACATGTTTAGGACCAAAAAGGACACCACAGAGTTGGAAAAAGTTGGACAGTAAGAAATGGAAATTCGTAAAAAAAAATTGATGAATCTAATGAAAAGTTATCATGTTCCACGGCTAAAGTAAGAATTTTTATTCAAATTCTCTTCTTTTGGTGCTTGTCTCAATTTTGCACAGCTGCTCTTTCTACTTTAATTTTGCAAATGACATAAACCCTGAAAGTGATAAAAGTGAGCTTTACACGCATTTCATATGAAAGCAGTTTTAAATGTCTGGAGTCAAACTGGGTGCATTTAGACGAATAAAAAGTAGCCTATTATCTGTCCAGGGAAGACATTTAACAATTATCAAAGTTTGAAAGTTGTGCAACGACTAGTTCTCAAGTTCTAGGCGACCATACACATAGAAACTTACTTATAATTTACTTATATAAGACTAGCTGAAGTGCCCATTGATTCTCAACAGGGAAATTATATGCATGAGTTTGGATTCAACAATGGAATTAGTTGTACGAGGGATGGTTTGTTACAACCTCAAAATTTTAGAATAGTTTCATTTATATGATCAAAATTCCCACAATTTTGAACAGAAAACAATATTTGATAAAAAATAAGAATCTTCATTTGATACCCCTTCTCTTAGTACTGGTCTCGATTTCATATGATTAAACACAAAATATAAATTTAAACAATAATTAAACAAAAATCATAGTTCTTTTTCTTGATAATGGTTCACCTTATGGCCATTCTGACATTCTGTTTAGAATCAATTTCGACGATGTTACCGGAGATTCTGTGAAAATGAAATGTAGAAAAAATGCCTTTCAGGTTATGAATTTTGGAACTTAATGCATGAAAACTAGTGATATCTTGAAGAAGATGTTGTATTTTTGTAGAACTGAATCCAACCTAAGCTTGGCTTAGTTTGTACAGTATACTGTACTACAAGATTGTTATTTATTCATTTTTGCCCATTTTTCATGTTTTTAGTAAAGAAACAAAGATGACTTAGAAATTGAAAAACTCATTCAGCAAGGAATCCTGTATTTGGTTGAATTCAGTGCATTGAGCCACCCCAATAGTCCCAATTATTAAAACTTATGGAAAATTAAGAATCTTTGTTGATTTTAAAATTAAATTAAATCCCAAATTAAAAGTAAAATATTACTTCCTCACCCAAAGTGGAGGAATTATTTAGTAGATTAGAGAGAGGGAATAAATAATCAGCAATTGACTTGATCTCAAACTTTCAGCAGTTAATGTCAGACGAAGAAAATTACAGAAGTTATGTATGTACAGTCGAAACTCATAGAGGGTTATTGAGATTTACTAGGCCTCAGTGCTTTAGCCCCAACACTTTTAAAAAGAACAATGGGTTACATTGTATAGGGATTAAATGGGATTGCAGTTTTTCTGGGAGATATAATCATAACTGGTAAAAATAATCAAGAACATTTTTCAAATCTTGAGGCAGTTTTTAAGAAGTTTTATGTCCATGTCCAGTTTTGCTGTAAATAAGAAAAGCAAATTAATAATATATTCTGTTGATCTCTTAGGCCACACAAGGGATAAGGAGGGCCTTCATGCTTCTGAGTGCAAAGTGGCAGCCATTTTGAATTCCCCATTCCCAAAAGCATCTCTCAGTTACAGGCCTTTCTGGATATGGTGGAATATAATTCTAGTTTCTACCTCATTTATCATCCACCTTGGTACCATTATACCAGCTACTGCCAAAAGACATCACATGGATGTGGACAAGACAATGTAGTTCTGCATTCAAAGCAATCAAAGACTTTGTTTCCTTAACTAAAGTTTTAGCCCATTAAAGCCAATCTCTACAACTAATCTCTGAGTGTTATGCTTCCCCATGTGGTTTAGGAACTATGATATACCACCAATTCCCTAATGGAGTGGAAAGACCCAATGCATTTGCACTAGGGATGTAACAGAGCTTCAACTCCGAATCCGAAAGGTCGGAAACTCCGGTTCAAATTCACCTCTGGATCAGACTCCGGTTCTGATACTATCAAACCGGAGTTTTAACCAAGTTAAAACTTCGAAATAAATGAAATTCGGCATGTATCAATACCATCAGGAAATTGTAATTTACCACAGATATTTGGTCTGAGCCAAGTGCTAATGTTTCATTAATAAGTTTGACAGCACACGGAATAATGGTTGACTTCGAACGTATCAAAGTTGTATTAAAATGTCAATCACTCAATGAACGTCACACTGGAGACCTAATCTGTGTTGAAATTAAGGAGATGCTACATGATTGGGAAATAGAAGACAACAAAATTCGCTGCTTTATTCGTGATGGTGGGTCAAATATGGTGCGAGCAATGCAGTTTGCTGCCATTCTCGATGTGAGTTGCACTGTACATCAACAACAGCTCTGTGTCCGAAGTGCTTTGAGCAGTCACGAAGACGCTGCAGCCTTAATAGCTAAATGCAAGAGGATAGTAGCACATTTTAGCCACTCTCTCATTGCAAAGTCTGCTTTGCAAAAAATTCAAGAAGATCAACTTAACCAGCATCCTGTAGGCATAGTACAGGATTGCAGCATCCTATTTTTCCACTAAAAATTATCATCTTCTTTTTCGGTTTTCATATTACTAAATTATTAGCTCTCTATTCTAACCTTCTGTTTTATATATATTTAGGTGGAACAGCACGTTTTATATGATAAAACATCTGATTATGGTCAAAGAATCCATATGCTAGTAAGCACAGTATTCCGCAACTTTCGCCAGAAGAATGGTTAGACCTCTATTAATTGGTGGCAGTGTTGCGACCATTTGAAGAAGTCACAAGGAGTATGAGTGACAGCAGAGCCAGTATTTCCTCTGTAATTCCATTGATTCACGTGTTCAAACAGAACCTCCAAATTCAAATACTGAACCGAATGTTACTGGTTATATGAAAAAGATGATTGCAAATTTAATTGAAGACCTAAATTCAAGATTTGGAGAGCTACACACAAACAATTTATTTGCTCTTGCAACATACTTAGACCTACGTTATAAACTGAAGTTTTTCAACGAAGCTGTGAAGGAGCAGGTGGAATCTCAGTTGATGAATTGGCTAGATAAGTTTGAATCAACTGAACTTGAGGATTGCAATTCTCAATTAAATAAAAGATTTAAAATTGAATCTGATACAAACAAAGATGAGCCAACCACTAGTTCTCAGCCTCAGAACCATCAAAATAGATCGGTCAGCATCCATCTCATCTGGCCAATATTCTACTGGACAGTGATGAAGAAGAGGACATTCATGGAACTGAGTCTCATAAGTCTTCTGTAGACGGCAAATTTAAAATTTGGAGGGCGCTCTTAAATGATTACAATAAAGAGAAATTTTTCAACAAGGTATTCAAGCCAATCGTGCGTCAGTTTTTATCGGCTCCATCAGGGATCGCTCCTAGCGAACAGCTGATCAGTGGAGCTGGTTTGATTTACAACCATTTAAGAAATAGACTGGATGGCAAAAAAGCATCCAAATTACTGTTGGTAAAATATAATTTTTCAATTATAAATTTTGACTATTAGTTTGTAAATTTGTCCTACAGATAAAAACATTCGCTAGTTTTTTTTCAGTTTCATTAACTTTTGTAACAATTCAAAATTTTCTTTTTCTCATTTTGCAAATAAAGGTTGTTTTAAGCAAATTTTATAGTTTCCTAATGTAATTATGTCACCCCCGTCTCCGACTCTGATATACCTCTGACTCCGACGGAGGTCGGAATGGAACCTCCGAATCCGCCTCCGATAAAATCACCTCCGTAACATCCCTAATTTGTACCTAGGTCCCTAAATCAACCGGAGAGGAAGTATCCTCAAATAGAGGTGGAAATGAGGTGGCTACAGCCAAGGCTTCCACATACTGCTACTACAACTGTAAATTCTCTGAGAAATCAAAACTATTCAACAAGGATCTAGAAAGGATAAGACAATTAGCAGAGTTATTGATAGCTCAATGTTTGGTTGTCCCACAGAAGTAGGAGAAGACTTAAAACCGTTCAGTAATATTAAATACACACTATCAGTAGGGCAAGGTTGTCTAATACAAGGGTTGTAACTCCAGAGGCTTTGAGATGTAAAGTTCTGAACAAGTTAGTTAGCTCTAGCCATTTAGTATATATGAAGTAAATATGAAGTCTTTGGCTAGATCTTATGTTTGGTGGAAAAAATTAATAAAGACTGTCTCTCAAAGTCTAGCAAACTCTTGCTTATTATGTATACTTAATAAACCAATGTAAAATAAAGCCGCAGTCAACAAATGGAAATGGCCTGATACTGCAAGGCAAAGGTTCGATGCGACTTTATATCAGGAAGTACCTCAAAATATTCAAGTTTCCAACAAATTTATTGTCACAATTTATTGTAATTCTTAGCTATAGTTAATTTTTAACATCTGCATTTTGCAAGTAAAAGGTATCGTAGTTCTATTCATTGAAGCAGAAGTTATCCTTAATTAATATGTTTGATTAGGGAAAGTGACATTTCAATTAATACTAGTTTTACTCAAGAGATGAATCGTTAAACCTTCATTGGGTCAATCATTGTGCATATAATTTTCTCCTTTCTAGCAGCATTTTCTTCTGATCTTCTAAGCTTCACTTTCAGTAGTTTACTTTCTTCTTTCATGCAAGCGAGTTGGCGCTTCAAGTCCATGATTTCGTCTCGAAAATCTTCCTGTAGAGTAGCAAGATGACGGCAGTTCTGAGTATTAGCAGAAAAGTATATATAATTACACTTAAAAATAAATCTTACTTCTGTTTTACAGGAAAATGATGATCTGACAGAACTGTTTCGTGGCATTATTTCACTATATTACTTTCCACAAAGTTAGATGCTTGGTATACTCATCTCTATGGCAACCGACGCGAGCCAATTTCTACCCTCGAAGCAAGTATTTCGAAATGATCCTCATGGATTTATCTTTAAATCATAGCCCATCATTTTGGAAGTGTCAAAAAAAGTAACTATTCGCGCTATACAATGACGAGTTACGAAACCATCCTTCTGAAAATTTAATTTCCTCCATGACGAAGAGACAGAGCGGACGGAGCGGACCGTGTTTACTAACTCGGATTGTTAATTGTTTACAAACGTTACAGGATGTGTCTACTCTCATACATTGACAGAGGAAGCAGTTTCCTATACTCATCGAGTTATGGTAAGCTGCTGGTAGGTGGCTCTGGCGTAGTTTTACGCGGTAATTTAAACAATACGGCTACTGGGTTACCGATTTTGGTATTTATACCTCTCAATTTGTCCTTAAATGCGATATTAACTTAATGCCCAAAGAAAAAACGAAATTGAAAGTTACAAAGCATGATTTATTTGAATAGTAGACATATAAATACACTCTCGTGCTCGAGACCTCGTGGGAGNAATAGCGAAAATATACATAAGGAATAAATTATAATAACAATAAATATGAATTTAAAATTTGGGGACAATAGTGAAAAAAGAGAAAGATAAAATGGTGCTTTGTGGATTTGAAGAAAAGTCACTAAAATGTGTTAGACCCAAAGACAAACAAAATAGAAAGCGTTGAACAGCCCTATTAGAAACAATTGAAGCAATTCGAGCATTCCCTTAAGAAATACAAGTAAACTTGATTCCATTAGTTATTTCCAAAAGGTTTGTGAAATTTTGTGGTTGTAAAAAGCCCTTACCCCTGACAACGAAATCTGTCGTCGAACCCGAGCTCGTGCATTAGCCCATAAGAAAACACGGGAATTTGGGCACATTTATTATTAGTAGTAAGAATTAATGATATATTATGTGAAGAGGAGGCTATTTTAGCTTCTCACAGGACAAATCGCGGGGTCAAATTTACGAGCGAACATTTACCAGTATGAAAAAATGAGATAAATTAAATTAATTTTCCATTCATGATAAATATCATTTGATTATAGAAAATGCAGACTGTTAGCCGTGCGATGTTGATCAGTTAACAACATGTTAATTCGTAAAATTGTTAAATTTAATATATATAATTAAACTCGTGTATTTACTACAGGAAGTGACAAAATTACTACATTGAACATCCTGAAAGGTTTCCCTCATCCTCCGTATGCCTTTACAATCTCTATTAGGATTAGTTCTGCTGAAAAATTAGACAATTCCTCTCTATATATCCCTTTTTGTCTCCGAGGATTTCATCTCAATTTTCATAATGCGAGCATCGCAATTTAACGTGTCTTTTGTTTCCCACTCTGATGTTGGTTCAGTGACAGACTCAAGGTCTCCCAGGGGAAGCACACGTTCAAGGGAATGTGCCGCTATGAAATTTAATCAGCTCCCGACCTCTGGAGGCTTACTCTGGAATGTCGTCACCAACGTAACGACAAGGCGACAAGGCTCTTACAATATGTTTGTTATTTAACTCCATAAATATGCGTCTACGTGTGATTTTCATTTAACTTGTCAATATTTTCTGATCTGATATCACAGTAAAGACCTTTGGAAATCGGACTTTAAGCAAGCAGAGACGCTATTGCTATTAAAACGGAAATCTGAATACCGTCGTATATCACATGCAAATTGAGTGCGTTTTATAATTTACTGAAGTCTGAAAGCTAAACATTTTCTATTTCGACATCATCTATTCATTAAAATCTTGCAAAAATGTTTTCCTGGTGATGCGAACGAGGAGCTCTTGCAGCGTAGTTTCTAATTGGTGTTCACGAAAGGAAAGAAGTCTAGAGACGATGAAAACGACATTAAAGAATGAAGTAGGTCTAGTCTCAGATTTAGAGATGGTTCAACGTAGAGCGGCACGTTTCGTTAGCGGAGATTTCAGATTCGATAGCACCGTTACGGCCATGATAAACTCCCTCGGGTGGAGTTCACTACAGGATAGAAGATCAGAATACAGACGGAAGCTGTTGGATAAATTCATCAGCCCAGAATTTTCAGACGAGGTCGAAGACATGATAATTCCAGTTCAAAACGAACGCGATCTACGAGAGGCGTCGACCAATCGATATAAGGAGATAATCGCTAGAACAGATAGCTACTTCTGGTCGTTTTTTCCTCGGAGCATTAGAGAGGCTAACAGGATGGATTAGGTACGAATATATGGTGTTGATACACCCCCTGCCATACGCCAATCGGAGGCTCGCGGGGTAAGATTCTAAATCTAAATCTAAATCTAAAAGAGAGCCTCTTTAAGTGGGGTTGAATGGAGTTAAAAGGCTGCCTTTTATACTGTGGGAAGACATTTAAAAATGCGCGAAATTTTAATGCTTTAGGAGGCGAATAAATGTAGTTGTGGGAGGAAATACTTTCATACCCACAATATGACGAAATATATTAAGATTTTTCGGAGGATGACATTTAGTGTGAAAGGGCCATGATGTGGATGAGACGTTTTGAGACATGTTTGAGATCCTCCAAACGTTGCACATTCGGAACATATTTGATGGAGGAGTTTCGACGTCGGTGGGAAGGGTTGTTTCCAATTAGACTCAATCTAGGGTATGCCCACAAAGACATGTATATTATTCGAGAAAAAGGAAATAAACGTCTTTGTTTAGATTAAGGCTGTCTTCTTCACATTAAAGAAATCAAGGAAAATGTATAACTTTCACCGCAATAAATTGATAGCTGAGAAACTTTTAGAAGGGTGGATATAAAAACCGTAAATTAGAAAAAAATCCATTGCAGGAAGAAACCGAGACGATGACGTAAAAACCCTTCGCAAACCAACAGATAGTGATTTAGGCTGGGCCGTCTTTCGGTTGCTTCTAATAAATTTACGAGGAATAAATAATTATCAGTATGATATCATTCTTTTAAATTTCGCCCTTTGCCTATATTCTGTCTTCTATACTCTAGAACTAGTAAGAGAAATAGAATATTTTTAGGAAATCATGTTTCAAATCGAATGTACCAAAAATCCTAACATAAGACTTGACTAAATTCATTAATATTTCACTAACAATTATTCGACGCTGAAAAGGTTAGGATCTTCAAATTCATTTTTTTGGTGAATTACATCGCGCTTGTCAGTGTTCATTTGTTTAATCGACCGAAATGCTGTTCCATTAATGGCGACTCTTCCGTTCATTTAAAGGTAGCGCTGAAATGATTTGTTTCGATCAGAAAGAAGTTTAAAGACTGATATTTTGATCGAGTTTGAAATATTTTTGTTATAAATAAATTCACATATGTGAAAATACGAGATAAGAGAGAATGTTAACTCCTTTATTTTACTTTCTATGTTTAATCATTTTCATTGCTCGCTGAATTCCTGCAAATTGGCAGAAACAATTTCTTCGCTTTTTGGAGCCAAATCACGAGGTGTGCAGTCAAATGGAACTGATGATTAGGCAATCTGCGTTACACACGTGGCAGTGGCTTTTGCATAAGCACAAGGATACACTACAATTTCCGGTAAACGTACACAAAATCTACAGTGTATTCCGCATTTGGTTGACAGTATTGCGCTTATGGCGAGCGTTGTTGCCAAACTTACCCTTCGTCCGGTTACCACGCCAAATTTGAATTCATTACCGTACCGCACGGCGACAAATTTGAATTTTGCCTTGGGTTTAAGAATATAGTTTATCGTTAATACAGAATATCGTGGCTTAGTAAGGACATCGCTTCTGAGGAAATCTTTCCCGGCAATTTTGAAGTTCACAGGCGTGACAGGGAAGGACGAGGTGGAGGAGTCTTTGTGTGCGTCTCAAAAAATTTAAATAGCGTTCATTTGGAATCGATGATACATACGAGCTTCTTGGAATTGCAGTTATGGACCCAACGAGTAAGAGAAAAATTCAGGTGGTTGGAGCCTGCAGACCTCCCGGGGGGCAACTTGGAATATTAGAAAGGATCGGGGAAATGACCTGCGAGGACAGGGAACTAAGCAAACCTACCATCATAGCGGGTGATCTCAACATTCCTGAGGTTAAGTGGTCAGGTCAAGAGGGAGCCTTAGGCACAGCACAGCTATTAGTGAACAGAATCGTAGGAGAAGGAGGCTTCACCCAATTCGTGCATTGTCCAACTCTTAACGATAATTTAATAGATGTTTTTCTAGTGAGACCTCCTGAGATTTTCAGCGAACTTGAGGTGTTTCCGGGGATAAGTGACCATCAGGGGATTTATATGGAAATTCTTTGGAATTATAAGACCATTGCCGCTCCTACCAACAGGGTTGTATATGAGTATAAGAAAGCTAACACTGCTGCGTTTCAGGATATTTTGGGAGAGAGATACAACGAATGGGCAGGTAGAGGGGAAACCGGTGAAGAAGTATGGAATAATTTTAAGACGATTCTTACCTCCGCACTTAACGCTTGTATACCCGTGAAAAGTATAAAAGAAAATAGTGACCCTGAATATTACAATAAGAAAATTAGACGACTAAAGACAAAGGCGCGAAAGCTACACCAAACGAGACTACTTAGCAACAGATACCATTCGAAATATAAACAGATCCGTAAAATTCTAAATATTGAGAAAATGAAAGCCCAAAATTACTTCTTAGATAAAGTCCTCTCCTATAAAATAACAACAATTTTTACAGCTATGTACGAAAGCGAAGCAAAGCTAGGAAGGACATTCAGGTACTAATAGGAAGCAACGGGAAAGAATACTTTAACGACGGCGATAAAGCTCAACAAATTGCGAAACACTTTGCTAACAATTACGTACCCAAGGAAAAGTAATAATTAAATCCCTCAAACCGCCAAGGCGAGTATACTTATTTTGCAAAGCGAAATTTTCGGAGTTCAAGGATTATATTAACGAGAGAAGGGATGATTTTTGCCGCTTTGTGGCTATAGACACAGTCGATGATTGCTGGGCTGAGTTCCTCCACTTAATAAAAGAAGGTTTAGTTAAATTCGTTCCGACCAAAAGCATGCGTGAGCGTAAGGAACCACGTTGGACAAAGCCGAAGTTGCGAGCATTGCATAGGAAGCAGAGACTTATTCGTTTCCGATTGAGGAAACATAAAGCGTGTTTTAAAGCTAATTTTGAGTTAGAGCAACAAAAGTATAAAGAAATACGAATGCTAGTTAAGGAGGAAGCCAATAAAGAAATTCAGGAACATAGNGGGGAAATGACCTGCGAGGACAGGGAACTAAGCAAACCTACCATCATAGCGGGTGATCTCAACATTCCTGAGGTTAAGTGGTCAGGTCAAGAGGGAGCCTTAGGCACAGCACAGCTATTAGTGAACAGAATCGTAGGAGAAGGAGGCTTCACCCAATTCGTGCATTGTCCAACTCTTAACGATAATTTAATAGATGTTTTTCTAGTGAGACCTCCTGAGATATTCAGCGAACTTGAGGTGTTTCCGGGGATAAGTGACCATCAGGGGATTTATATGGAAATTCTTTGGAATTATAAGACCATTGCCGCTCCTACCAACAGGGTTGTATATGAGTATAAGAAAGCTAACACTGCTGCGTTTCAGGATATTTTGGGAGAGAGATACAACGAATGGGCAGGTAGAGGGGAAACCGGTGAAGAAGTATGGAATAATTTGAAGACGATTCTTACCTCCGCACTTAACGCTTGTATACCCGTGAAAAGTATAAAAGAAAATAGTGACCCTGAATATTACAATAAGAAAATTAGACGACTAAAGACAAAGGCGCGAAAGCTACACCAAACGAGACTACTTAGCAACAGATACCATTCGAAATATAAACAGATCCGTAAAATTCTAAATATTGAGAAAATGAAAGCCCAAAATTACTTCTTAGATAAAGTCCTCTCCTATAAAATAACAACAATTTTTACAGCTATGTACGAAAGCGAAGCAAAGCTAGGAAGGACATTCAGGTACTAATAGGAAGCAACGGGAAAGAATACTTTAACGACGGCGATAAAGCTCAACAAATTGCGAAACACTTTGCTAACAATTACGTACCCAAGGAAAAGTAATAATTAAATCCCTCAAACCGCCAAGGCGAGTATACTTATTTTGCAAAGCGAAATTTTCGGAGTTCAAGGATTATATTAACGAGAGAAGGGATGATTTTTGCCGCTTTGTGGCTATAGACACAGTCGATGATTGCTGGGCTGAGTTCCTCCACTTAATAAAAGAAGGTTTAGTTAAATTCGTTCCGACCAAAAGCATGCGTGAGCGTAAGGAGCCACGATGGACAAAGCCGAAGTTGCGAGCATTGCATAGGAAGCAGAGACTTATTCATTCCCGATTGAGGAAACTTAAAGCATGCGGAGCTAATTTTGAGTTAGAGCAACAAAAGTATAAAGAAATACGAATGCTAGTTAAGGAGGAAGCTAATAAAGAAATTCAGGAATATAGATCTAGAACCTTGTTAGAATCACTAGGAGGCGATCAGAAAGAATTTTGGTCGTATATGCGTGAGACTCGCGGCGGTCAGTCTTCCGTACACAGCTTAACTAACGAAGAAGGAATTATCATTAATACGTCGATAGAAAAGGTGAACTTACTTAACCACCATTATCAAAAATGCTTCACCGTAGATAATGGTCTAGTAAACGATTTTGCAAATCGCGTTGATTCGGAAATGAGCCCAATTGAGATATCAGTTGAAAGAATTGAAAAGTTATTGCGAGAGATTGACAGAAAAAAGGCGCCAGGTCCCGAAGGTATTCCCTCATTTGTTATAAAAACTTTAGCTAATGAGCTTGCTCCTCTTCTTCTCGTTTTCTATCGGAAATCATTAGATGAAAACTGTTGCTGATGTTTTAGGGCCGATATTGTTTCTAATATATATAAATGACTTAGTGGATAATGTAAGGAGCACAGTTAGATTATTTGCCGATGACACTCTTATATACAGAGAGATAACATCAGAAGAAGATAGCAGTAACCTACAGAAGGAACTAAATGTTATATCAAGTTGGTACAAAGATTGGCAGCTTGACTTGAATGCTAAGAAGTGCGTTGCGATGTCTTTTACGCGTTCCACTAACGTAATTAGCGTACAGTATGAAATTTCATCATACCCACTAGAGTTTGTGCGCTGTAATAAATACCTAGGAGTTACACTCAACAGTAGTTTATTGTTCACATAACATATTAGTGACATTATAGAAAAAGCAAATAGCATGCAGAGATTGACAAATAGAACCCTGAGACGATGTCCATCAAAAGTGAAAGAAATTGCTTATCTTTCCCTCATTAGGCCTAGTCTCGAATACTGCTGCGCGGTTTGGGATCCACATGAAGTAGGGTTAGTTTCAGACATAGAGATGGTCCAACGTAGAGCAGCTCGTTTCGTCACTGGTAACTTCAGGTTCGACAGTAGCGTTACGGCTATGATAAAATCCCTCGGATGGTATTCGCTCCAAATGAGAAGATCGGATTATAGACGAAAGCTTTTCGACAAATTCGAGTTTAAACAAACAAAACAAATTTAGAGTTTTTAGATGAAGTTGAAGACAGTTATTCCGGTAAACAGCGAGCGCGATCTCCGAGAGGCGACTACCAAGCGTTACAAGGAAGTAATCGCTAAAACAGATTGTTACCTCTGGTAGTTCTTACCGCAGAGCATTAGAGATGCAAACACGATGGATTAGGTTAGGTCTTTGGTGTTGCTACACCCCCTGCCATGCGTCACTGGCGGCTTGCGTGGTGCATGAATGCAAAGAATGTTTGCAATATGAAATATCAGAATATCCCTTAGAGTTCGTGAGTCATAATAAATATCTAGGAGTTACAATTAGCAGTAGCTTATCATTCAAAGAACATATTCGTGATCTTATAGGAAAGGCTAATAAAATGCAAAGATTAACAAGTAGAACTCTAGAGGATGTCAATCAAGAGTCAAGGAAATTGCTTATTTTTCTTTGGTCAGACCCAATCTCGAATACTGCAGCACAGTGTGAGATCCACATGAAGTACGTCTAGTCTCAGATTTAGAGATGGTTCAACGTAGAGCGGCACGTTTCGTTAGCGGAGATTTCAGATTCGATAGCACCGTTACGGCCATGATAAACTCCCTCGGGTGGAGTTCACTACAGGATAGAAGATCAGAATACAGACGGAAGCTGTTGGATAAATTCATCAGCCCAGAATTTTCAGACGAGGTCGAAGACAT
>KZ308862.1:1706411-1746024 GCA_000376725.2 Ladona fulva
GCCCGCGATGAGACCTTCGGGGCACCGTCGATCGCTCGGCCGGCTTCCGCGCTCAGGCAAGCCCGAGCCGCCAACTTGGCGCAGCGAGCTTTCGGGGTGCTACCCTCAGATCCCACACGTGGGGAGGAAGCCTCCAACCTCTCCACCCTAGAGGCAAGATCCGCCACCAACCTTCTGAGTTCCGCGTTCTCGGCCCGGAGGGACTCGAGAGCAGCGGTTCCCAGGAAGGAGGAAACGGGAGACCTAGGAGAAGCCATCCTAACCTATAAACCTCAACTGATTTAAAACGAACTTGCAAAAAGAACCCACAAGCAAATTAAATACGTTAACCTAACCTAACACTGAAACCTGACCTGAGACTAAGGAAACAACTGAATTAATCTATACGAAAGTGACAGGAGCGATAATATAAACCTCTTTAGTGGAAGAAAAGGACGGGTTTGTTTAAACGGTAACAAGGGTAAGGAAGAGAAAACGAAAACTTCCTCAAAATATAAGTACTAACGAAGATTCGTTACCGGAGTTAATATGAATAAAAATATATCTAAATAACTTACCTTTACTTAAAAAAACCTGAAACGACTGAGGGTTTTCTAAAAAAAAATACTTAAAAAGGGCTTCTAGTACTTCTAGTACACTAATCTGCTGCTCAGCTAAGACGGGCGACACTGGAAAACAAATACCGGATAATGAGAGCTTGGTGGCCGTTGGCTCGTCACTCAGGGGGTCCCTGGAGGAGCTCCAGAGAACACGTCCTTTCACTTCGACACTCAGGTCAAGAATAAATGTTGTACCTACCGGACGAAACAAAATTAAACAGAGGCGTATACGCTAATTTTCTTGATTTCAAAGCAAGGAATCCTGGATTTTCCCTTCATCGAGGTTTAGGGAAAATTATAAGGCCGTGTGTACAAACAATTGAATGCAAACGTTCTTGAGATTTCATACCTAAAAGGTTTTGACCGCCACGTAAGGGAGAACTGCGGCGGTTGCCATCAAAACCTTGGAATTTCAAAATTTATTTCCTGGTACTCAGAGAATCGCATTATCCCTGAATCCTTTGTAGAGCAGGTGAACCGCCATACTAAATTTCTCAGAGAAGCTGACTGCTCTTAACCCTAAAGTTTTTTTAGCGGCAAGTATATCCACACCGTATTTTCATATCACATCTCCCTTGTTAACAAAATCAAATAAGCGTGGCTGTAAGTGAACATAGAATAGGCGGAATTTAGTTTAGCCTTGGCTGTTGATTATTAACATGCTTTAACATTCACCCGTATCATCTTAGTTTTCAGCTGAATAGCACTAATTGAAATTGTGATGATATTTTTATAGACTATTTTTTTTAAAGTTAATTTCCCATCGAATCTATTCTTATAGCATTTTCACATTTTTAGGATTTGATTGCTCGTACTTCCGTTGCGACCACCTCTACTACGCCCATAATACATCAAACCAGAAATATATTTTGATATATATAAAGAAGAAAGAGGTTATAACAGCTGAAAGTGGAATGTGGAACGTGACTGAACATAAGAAGTTGCTGAATGTATACGGAATATTGTGAAGGTTGAGAGAATGACCTAACGTAGAGGTATTTAATGTTTTATTTTCTTCTATTCTGTATTGCAGATATAAACAGGTATTACCCTAGGAACAATAAACTTTCCAAAACTTATTTTTACAATAGCTAAGCGACGATCTCAAGTAATCCCGACCTGCTTGAAAAGAATCATTCTTCTTTTCGCTCTGTATCTTACCGACTTCTCGCTTTGGACCAATATAATTCGGATGTCACAAACATTTCCCGTATTTTAGTATCGATTTAGCGTTAGATGTAGACGCAGACTTTTTCGCTTTTTATTTTCTCGACTCCTGAAGTTTATACACAAACTTTAAGGCTAATCATCCCGGCATAAGTTACGATTTAATTTCAACAGATGGCAACACTATTAGGAACAATTTACAATAAAACTCAAATGTGAACGGTTCATCCAATTTTCAATCCTCATAACGTTTCGTACATTAGAAAACCATATACTTTTCGCTATACAAAGAAAAATATATATATTTTGTATTCTTGCCAGTTTTAGGAAAAAAATTATAATATCTGAATCTCTGATTATCACCGCATTTGCCGTACGCAATGGACCCCTACCATTCATGGTCTTGACCAAACTCAATATCAATTTCTTCTCAAATATCTTCTGCTATTGATAAACTCCCTTACGCAAGATGCCTACCACAGAGCACCTGCTGTAAGCGGGTTCCCTCAGACATTAATTTCCCGTAACACTTGTTTTTTTCATTTTATTCACCGTTTTGTGTTTTCCCTTACTCAGTTATCGTTTCTCAAACCTCTCTTACACAAATTTTGTGAGGAAGAACTGATTCTCTCTCGTTCCATAGATCGAAATATTTTCATAAATATCGCATCGTGTCACAGTGCACGCTTTTGGCGGATTCTTTTATCTGTCTTGCCACCACAGTCGAGGAGGTGTTACGATTGCGATACATAGAATTACATATAAAATACGATTTGGTCTCTTAAAACATTCTCGGTGGTTGGTGTGGCCCTTTTGTTTTGTTGCTCATCGGCTTCATGGAAGTCATTATGAGTGGTTGAAACCCTCTGAGGCAGTTATTACCCCCGCATAAGGCTAATAGAATTGTTTGTTATTTTAGGAAGTAGTGGAGATAGGCTCTTATATTTTAAGTAATCTAACCTAACCTGAACTAAACTAGATGATGAAGGTATGACTAAAAATAATTATTTGCAGCTTTTTTTCCTTTTTTCCTATCCCATTTCCTCTTGGTGTGTAACTCAAGCAGAGTTAGTATTCGTTTGGGTTCCTTACTTTTCTTCATTCTTCGACGTACTGTTGGAGTATAGTCCCATATATGCTGTATTAAGGGATGGGTGATGGTTTGCAATTTCCTATAGCATTTATTTGTATATGGCTAGTAAATGTTGTGAGAATTTTGTAGTCCGGTGATGGCGTAATATTTCTTTAAGTGGAACTAATTTGTTGCTACACACAGCTAGTCGCATACATTTATTGTAGAAGACGGTGAGTTTTTGTAAGTTTTTGTTAGTGGTGTTGCAACATATTACCGCCGCGTATGTCAGAATTGGTAGGATATATGACTTTATTAACCTGAGGTGGGTGTTTACTGTTAATTAGCTTTTTCGGTTGAGGAGAGGGATCAGTCTACATTTGGCAGCGGCTTCTTTCTGCATGCTACTATTTATATGTTTAGTCCAGGTAAGATTTTCCGTGATGATAACACCCAGAAACTTTTGCTCTTTTACTGGTGGAATTGCCTTTTGGCAGATTGATGGTGTAATGGTCGCCTTTTCCTGGGATGTAGATGGAATTCCATATGTGCGCTTTTGTTGGGGTTGATCTTCAGGTGCCAGGTTTGTAGCCATTCCTCGAGTTTTGCCAAGTACAACTTAAACACTGTAGATGCAGTTGGGTTTATTATTTACAATTATTTCTACACCAAGAGGTTCAATGGAGGGTAACCTAATGCTGGAAGTAATTGAAAGTGAATGTTCTTACTTAATAAGATGCCTACTCCGCCATTTCGCTTCTTGTAATCTAGCCTAAGAAATTGGTAATTTTGAGTAATAATTCTGGATCCGGGTTCCAGGTGGGTTTCTTAAAGGAGGCATATGTTGAGGTCATTTTCCTGTATGAAATGGAGAAGTTCTGTTAAATTGCTCGGAGACCGATGTAATTCCACGTCATGAGATTGATGTTAGCAATTAGCGGATTATTTTTGTTATTTCAGTAATAAAGATAGATCGCTTCTCAGCTTCATTTTTTCTTCGTAATACTTTTTACGAAACATTTAAGAATTGGTTCGTTTGATCGTCATTCTCATATTCATCAGCAAAATGTAGGTCAAATGATTGGGTTTGTTGTTGAATAGATTGGGAGTAGGTTTTGTTTGGAGGACCGAGAGGTGGAAAAGTCTTCTCGGTGGTTGGTGGAGCAGCCGCTGATCTTTTATTAATCATCCCGGTTTTCATTGTTTCTTTTAATTTGTGAAAGACCGGGCAGCCCTTGTAAGTTGCAGTATGCCCTTGCCCACAATGGTAGCATTTGGCCGGAGCGTTAATATCCGATGGACATTCGGCAATTGGGTGGTTTTGTCCACATTTAGAGCAGTTTGCCGACAGGTTACAAATGTTTTTCGTATGCCCAAACTGCATACATCACATGCATTAAGATGGTTGTACCTGCTTGGTAAAGGGTCGAATCTCGATAAGTAGATCACACAATGCATGATCACACACACACATTACTGTATTCTTGAAGTAGATAAGAAGAAGAAACACTTATAGCTAAGTTCTGTTACGTAATAGGAAGTAATTGAGTAAATAGGAAGTAAAGTACATCAAAGAAGTAAACTGCAGGCAAGGAAAAGGCATCTGTGATTAAATTTTATCATATTCGCCGGAATTTGTGGAACAAAGTTGCAAGAGAAACTAGATTATTCTTTCTTCATTCCTTAGCATTTATGATTTTTCGTTATAGCCTCGATAAGAACTTAACGTACACACAAAATTCGGTTAAGAGATTTAAACAACACATATTCATTTAAAACTTCTTTCCGCTCACATTTCCAGGAATTACCGCAGAACATATTATGCTCCCTTAGCTTAATATTTATCTCTAGAGTTGATTATTTTTCTGGATTACCTGCATCCTAAATCATTTCTGAAAGAATGAATTTATTACTTTTAATATTGATCGCAGATCCCTTCGGTGTTCGCTTTCGATTAATTTACTAATAAATTACTTTCAATTTTTGTATCCATGAAAGTTAAGGCAACGATAATGAAAAACACCCTAAAACAATCTACACATATTACTGAAAACGTTATCAGCACCGAATAATAAAATAATCACTAATAACATTTACGAAGACGTTAACCTCCTGTTTCATTACTTTCAATACGTTAACCCATTTACGTAACATTTCAAAGGTTAGTCTTAATTGAAATATTATTACTAAAGACCCATGTGAAATATCCGAGATAAGGTTCGCCATCACTTTTTGGAACAGTTATCTGAGATTACATATCGGGCATGTTTGTGATAATGTTGGTGACAGTAGGTAAGAAAATATATTATAGAGCATCAAACGTAAATTACATTAATGATTTGTTGAAGAAATTACGCCGGAATTGATAGTACACACGTCTGATAGCGTGGAGGGTTAATAATTACTTTGAAAGTACGAGTACATATACAATTAGGAAAGAGATAGAGAGCGGAATAAGTCTTGTACGAATAAATAGTCATGAGTAGAAAAAGATCCTTGAGCGAAGATAGAGCAGTGTGCGCAAAGAGTCGTGTGCGAAGAGTGAACTGTGAGCAGTAAGAGAGTCGTATTCGATGAATGAGCTAGGGAGTCGTTTAAGGGGAAGGAGTCGCGAGCTGTGAGCGGAAAAAGAGTCGCATTCGAAGAATGAGCTGTGAGTAGAAAATGAGTCGTGTGCGGAGAGAGAGCTGTGTGCGCCGAGTGAGTCGCGTGAGGGGAGGGAGTCGTATAAGCGGAAGGAGTCGCGACTCACCAAATACGACTCCCAAGCCTCACAGCTCTTTCTGCCGAGTCGCTCATTTGATCTGACTCGCTCACACATTGGCCATCACTAGTTAGAAACACTAGGAGGTGATCAGAAAGAATTTTGGTCGTATGTGCGTGAGACTCGTGGCGGTCAGTCTTCCGTACCTAGCTTAATTAACGAAGAAGGAATTATCATTAATACGTCGATAGAAAAGGAGAACTTACTTAACCAGACTTATCAAAAATGCTTCACCGTAGATAATTGTCTAGTAAAGGAGTTTGCAACTCGCGTTGATTCGGAAATGAGCCCAATTGAGTTATCAGTTGAAGGAATTGAAAAGTTATTGCGAGAGATTGACAGAAAAAAGGCGCCAGGTCCCGAAGGTATTCTCTCATGTCTCGATACTTGCACTGTACACAGGTTTTACACCTAAGTACAGCTTAAAGAAATTCATTGTTTGGAATCGGTGCTATAGAGAACAAAGATTAATGCCATAGAAGCTATTGAAATAGTTTCTACGAAACAATTAATTAATAATTATGACTTCCCAAACCCTTCCCCCCTCGTTACCCTAACTAAGAACCTTTTCCCTTCCCCCCCTCTCCCCACCCCTCCTATAAGGCTAAAAGTCCAGGACATGCATAAAAATGGCTTATTTTCTGTAAAATTGACCTGAGGATGGCCGAGCTTAGGCCGAAACCTGTCGTACAGTAAAAAATATTTTGTGGAAGTTACGAAGAACGGGGTAGTTATTGAACTTTGATAGGAATGAGGGTAAGGAAAGGTGGGGATGGTAAGTTGGGGTAAGGTAAGTTGGGTATGAGGGATAAGGAAAAGAAAAGGGGAGGAACCAAAAAAGAGGGATCAGCTCAATATGCTCAAACAAATAAACGAAACTCAAACGCGGGGACATTCCCTAAAGGAAAAAATATATAAGAACGGACCTTATGCGTGCAAATAAGCCTAAATTCCCGATGAGTGTATGCTCCTAAATTCCCCCATTCGGACTGCGAGTCGGGACCTTTATCCTATATCCCTCCATCCCCTCACGCGAAAGAATCCAAAACAAAAGAGAAACGAAACAAAAAGTGCCGGAATCCAGTGCCGGAGGCACGAAACGTCACAAAGAGTAAGTTTGCTTTACCTGGACTGACCTCAGGCTATCATCAACACTAAACTGCTACCATATCTATCCATAATCAGACCTATCCTCAACTATGCATCGCACACCTGGCATTATACACACAAATTATACCTACAGAAGCTACACAGGTTCGAAAGCAAAACCATTAAAGGGATTTTGAATGTTCTGTATCACACCAGTACATCTGAGATATACAAATTCCACAATACAACGCCTCTCTATAGAGCCGTAAACAAAATATAAGTAAAGTTTCAACACCATGTTAAAACATATTCAAAATATTTTTTCCCACAATCGGGGATTATGACCCAAAAACAACTATCTGCAAATACCGCTGTCCAAAAGCTGTACGAAATGAATTAAACCAACCTAAATACCCAAACTTAATCCGAGAGAGACGCTCTTCCCTAACCCGTGATATTCAGTAAACAGAAGGTGGACTTAAAGTGCTAAATAGATAGCCATGGGTAAGACCCTGAGTCATATGCCATGAATGAGAGTTTTCCGTTAGGAAATTAACTTATTCGTCGTCGTCCAAAACAAATGAATGTGGAGAGAGTACAACACCTCTATTTACACTATCAGATTATATAATTATATAATATTTTCGTAAGAACCTTACGACTTAGAATTTCATGGAAAATTGAGACAGGTGATTCAGTTCGAAATATTTTCTAATGGCATATGTTTCAAGCTCTGTTAAAAATATATGACGAGTGAAACTTTAGAGATCGAAGGAATGTTACTCTTAACCTAATCCGTGTTTCTTTTGTTTCACATTCTATAGTGCAAACGTTAAAGGAACATTAGATGAAATTCATTTTAGTGGAATGCCCGAATAAGAACAGGACTTATCCTCTATGTTCGGATGCTTTCAGCCTATAGCTAATGAAATTATAGTGTAAAACCTGGAACCTATGGATAATATCCCAGCTGGAGTGCAACCTTCTATCGCTACCATGGTTCCAAGAACTCTATCCGCAGTCAATCACTATTTGCGAAGAGTCTTTCTAATCCTACTACCATAACATTTAGGTTCGCAATCATTACTAGAGTATTTTCATGCAATGTATATGTTTACCTAGTTATTCATAATCTCCCAATGAGCAGAAAAGGGTCGTGTGCGGAGAAAGAGCTGTGTGCCCCGAGTGAGACGCGTGAGGGAAGAGAGTCGTATAAGCGGAAGGAGTCGCGACTCGCCAAATACGCCTCCCAAGCCTCACAGCTCTTACTGCCGAGTCGCTCGTTTGAACTTACTCGCTCACATATTGGCTATCACTAGTAGAATGAATCGTATTAAGAAGTTCTTTTTAAATGTTAACATTCCGGATGTTGTACTTACCGGACGAAACAAAATTAAACAGAGGCGAAATCACTAATTTTCTTGAGTTCAAAGCAAGGACTCCTGGATTTTCCCTTCATCGAGTTTTAGGGAAAATTATAAGGCCGTGTGTACAAACAATTGAATGCAAACGTTCTTGAGATTTCATACCTAAAAGGTTTTGACCGCCACGTAAGGGAGAACTGCGGCGGTTGCCATCAAAACCTTGGAATTTCAAAATTTATTTCCTGGTACTCAGAGAATCGCATTATCCCTGAATCCTTTGTAGAGCAGGTGAACCGCCATACTAAATTTCTCAGAGAAGCTGACTGCTCTTAACCCTAAAGTTTTTTTAGCGGCAAGTATATCCACACCGTATTTTCATATCACATCTCCCTTGTTAACAAAATCAAATAAGCGTGGCTGTAAGTGAACATAGAATAGGCGGAATTTAGTTTAGCCTTGGCTGTTGATTATTAACATGCTTTAACATTCACCCGTATCATCTTAGTTTTCAGCTGAATAGCACTAATTGAAATTGTGATGATATTTTTATAGACTATTTTTTTTAAAGTTAATTTCCCATCGAATCTATTCTTATAGCATTTTCACATTTTTAGGATTTGATTGTTCGTACTTCCGTTGCGACCACCTCTACTACGCCCATAATACACCAAACCAGAAATATATTTTGATATATATAAAGAAGAAAGAGGTTATAACAGCTGAAAGTGGAATGTGGAACGTGACTGAACATAAGAAGTTGCTGAATGTATACGGAATATTGTGAAGGTTGAGAGAATGACCTAACGTAGAGGTATTTAATGCTTTATTTTCTTCTATTCTGTATTGCAGATATAAACAGGTATTACCCTAGGAACAATAAACTTTCCAAAACTTATTTTTACAATAACTAAGCTACTATCTCAAGTAATTCCGACCTGCTTAAATACAATCAAATGAACAAATCAGCTGTGGAACAACGATTTAAAAAATATAACACTAATTTAACGGAGAGAGCTTAAAACCTTAAATATCCGTATGCTCTATCTAAATAGTCATATTGAAAGCCCTAATCATAGACAGAATAAGGAAGTGCATTACAAATAATGTAGTGGGGGAAATGCCTTCTTCTAATTGGTTTTCCCTGAACCAACCGCTCACTCATTTCTCTTTTCTCCTGAAGATGGTAACTTGCTTGCCAAAATAGGAGACTTGAATCATAAACTGCGAAGAGAAGATTCGGAGAACCCTATTCCCCGCTGGTTGAAATCTCGTAACGGTTAATATTCTCACAAACCTACCTATAAAAAATAATGGAAAAGGACATTTCTACCATTACCACAATATTTATTGCACGGCCATAGTTTCCATACCTTCGGCCATCATCCATGTCGGTGTTGATTTAAAGGGTCGAAGCCATGATTGTGATCTACGTGTTTTGGTCGAGTTATGTGTTCTTTATCATTATTCTTCATAATGGAGAACTACCACAAATTCGAGGTTGTATTAGTAGACTTCAAACTACGGCTTTTGGCAGATTGTTTTTAAGGAGATAATGTAATAACTCAGCAGTGTACTTTTTTCTTGTAGTTATCACTATCCCGAGAGAATAAGAGGCTCAATTCAGAAAAGAAGAAATGTCGAGATGTTCCCCTGAACGTGATATTCGTTTGCACGATTTTCATCGGAGATTAATAAAATGTTACAGTGTTCAATTGATTAAAGCAAAATCATAGATAGAGGTGGAAGTAAAAATAAAGCAGATGTCACTTCTCGAGAATATTTCAAAAAGAATATCTGCCGAAAACTGCACTTTATGAATTTGCAATTGAGACGGAAATAGGCTTTCTAACACATAAATGATGATGAAAAAGAAAGTAACACTTCCTAATTTCCACAGGCAGTGTTCTTTTCATTTTCGTTATGTCTTTCCACGAATAAGGTCAGAAATGATCCTTTACATACAAGTGAGACGTTAGATCCAAAGAAATGGCGAACATTAGAAAATGAGGTTTGGGATATTCCCAAAAGAAAAGGACATAAAAAGTCGGAGAGGACAGGTACTTAAAGAGCGATCTTCCACTTTCCGGGTGACTGCTTAGGTCAATTGAGCTATCAAGCCAGTTTAAAGGAAAGGCTTGATGATTACCTCCTACTTGACCATTTCTATCACAAACAGATAGCAGTTACATATGCATTGATGCATGCGCTGAAAGGACATCTATATCTGGATAGGCATGTCTATCATTGACTCACCAGAGAAAGTCCAGGTGACTTAAGTCGTCACGGAGGATATAAGGTGTGCAGAATGGGTCCTCCTTAATTGCAGCACAGGAACCTGAATTTACGAAGCTGTAAAATAACACTTTCTAATCACTTTTCTCAATTTGATGATCTAGAAAAATACACTAGTTCATTGTTTCGCACGGATTGTACGATAAAAACACTCAGAAAAATTTAAATATCGCACTTCAATCCGTTGATAGGGAAAAGGGAGCGTATTGACAATGGAAATAGAACGTTCCGATTTCTGTGATACGTTTATATTTGCTAATGTAGGGATTCCACGAAATCCGAGAGTTTCCTACTCTTCCTCTTATTACGATTTTCCCAAATGAGCACGCATGCACGATATAGGGAAACCGTGTGCCCTTATGCGTGTTTGTGTGCATTTCTGAGTTCAACGTGCTTCGTCCTTAGGCCGAAGAGAACTGAAAGGTGTATTTTATTGCGAGAAGAGGGGGCGGGATAGAGAGTGAAAGTGGAGACAAGGGGAAAGTAGAAGCACGTGATTGGTCGGAACAATCGCCTCAGTACGACGGAGGAAAGAGGGAACTACCCGATCGTAAGCCCGATACCCACACCATACTGAGGATTAGGCTTAAATAATAGACACCGCGGCAATTAGATGGTAGTGACGGCGCTCTCCGAAGTAATTGAAGAAAATAAATCTCAACAAAAATATAATAATCCGATAAAGGCAGAACTACCAAGCTTTTATTCGGTTTTTATTTACATAATATATACGAATACTAGAAAACGCCCCCGTCAAGCATTATGGAACTTATTTTTGTAATTGTATTTTTGTATTTGTAATTACGTTTGTTGTTACTTTTAATTTGTAGTGATGAATCGTATGGGCAACAAACATGCGTAGCACCGTAATGAATTAATGGAGATGGATGAGTTAATGTTTGTCTATCAGTTCTGATTCTTGGCACATATTACGATTACATTTCCTAGAACCAGAAGTTGAAGATCTTGCCAACTTGCAAATTAACTTGAGACAAGATTCAGAAGAAGGAAATTCCATAAATATTCACATTCTTATTGTTGATTGTAGATTTCGGCTTCGAAATTTGATTAGAATTTTTTTGTTTTCGATAACCTGTCCGATTGGACTAAACTAAGAAGCGAGATGTTTTTTTCTCTTATTTAAAAATAGGTATACCATATTTTGTCTGATTTTATTTTCTCCGTTGAGAATCAACGGGCAGTTCAGCTAGTACTTCAATAAATATAACAAAAATTATTATGATGGAAACGGAGATTAAATATTAGCGACCACGTCCTACGCCTTCAAATCCCTGTTAACCTTTCAAAAATACGTTCAGAATTAACAGAAAACTGCTAAAAATGATAGTCTCTGTGAGCACTTCAGTTCATTCCATTTAAAGCATTGCATCGGCGCCGACTACCAGCAAGCGGGCAACCTGCTTTCCTTCTCTTCGTAGCGTTCGTTTTTTGTAGCCGATATTATTTGCATAATTTCTTTTTGTGCCAAGTAACTATTTTTAAATAATGATAAGTGTACCTCCTCTAAATACTTTAAATATTGCTCTTAATAAGTGTATGCAGTTTCATACGACCCTTTCTTCCTGGTTCTATTCCTACGGCGGATGATTTTTCCTAAGCTTCATTTAGGTCTCCAAAAATCCGGAACTAAACTTTTCCTAATCTCTTTTTACTCATAATTATTTCTTTGCTACCATGATAATTATATCTGATTTACATTAACAGCAGTTCAGAGAGAACTGTTTTAAGACTACATCTTGTCCGATTTACTTATTCAATTAAAATATTCACGATCGAATTCCTGCGATTGAGGTATTGGGGACGGTATCCCGTATCTCCTGTTCCTATAGTGACTGATGTATTATATCTAATAATTGTCATCTAATTCTCACAGGTATCACATTAATTAATTCTTCTTCTGGGGACGATGATTCGAATCGGAGTTATCCTGCCGGTGGCATTCCATTTAGCGTTGCTCTTTTGCCTGGGGTTCTCTGAGATGATATCCGTAGTATCAACTGAGCAAAAGTACGTTGCAAACGCGACACGGGATATCTTCATAAACTCGAGTCTATCCGTCGACATTTATGCAATAATGGACAGCTCCAGGAAGTTAATAGGCGCCGTAGGATGTGGAAAAGGTAAAGCTTTCAAGATCATCTTAAGTCTGTGTGTATGCATTCTTTAGCAGTAGGCAGTTAGGAAATGATTATATATTTAAATCAGAACCTTGACAATATTCTAAGCAAATTAATGTGATATCATATTAAATAAATTTGCGATGTGTCCGTCCGTTTGTCTGTCTGTCCCCATCTCTATCTCAGAAACTGTTTAGAGACACGCGGTAAACTGCAGGAAATTTCAACTTTGCAGACCACGGGCAAAGTTATTTTCATTTCGAAAAGGCCCGGAGTCGGACCCCTGAGCTTATAATGCGTTTCCGTAAGATTGCAAGCGGTTTTTCATTTTCGAGAGTGCAAGGCTTTCTTTCTTCATTAGTTAAAATACATAAATTTGAACGGAATTCTATCAAACTTTTTCCATTTGAAGGCAAAATCTGCAAGCAATTTTATACTTACTGTTGTTATGATTACATATCGCTTTTTGTAATAATTAGATTTTATTTCGAAATGTATCGGAAATTTCCTACGTTTTCTGTGATAAATACGGCAGTTCCTTTCAAAATCTTTCAGCGTCTGTAACAACCAAACGTTATTAATCAACTAACTCATTGACAATCTTGAAACTTGAAATGCATTGAAATTAAAAAATACCGTGATGGGATAACAAATATTGATATAGCCATGGAATTGAATATAATTAATTTTTTTTGGAAAAATATGTGATTAATTGAATCGTTCATTATGTTTGATAATTCTAACCTGACAATGAAATTATTTATTGTGTGAAGATACATTTCTTAAATTATGAAATCGTTTTAAGGGTTAAAAAACCGAAATCTGTCCGTCCGTCCGTCCACCTTATCTCAGAAACGGCTTGATGTAGGTATTTGAAGAAAACCGCATTATGTTTCTACGAGTTTAATGTAAGATTATTGTCATCTCCTAGAATGCTCGGGTGCGAACCCAGAAGCCCATAATACTTTTTCATAAGAAATCTACGTAAAATTCGTTTAAATCCATGCGGACGTTTTCTTTTACAAAATAAAATTAGAAACAACGGTCCTACGAAATCATGACAAGTGCCAAAAGAAAAGAAAATGATTAAGATTTTTTAATAAATCACAAACTTTTTCCTTGCAATCGTTTAAATGTTGGCAAATTTATTTATGTGCATCAAACATCAAATAAACCATCGACCACTGACAACTATATTGAGTTATAATGCTGTTTCGACGGAAACTTTCTAGCGTTGGAGGACCAGGCATATACGATAACAGATATATATATATATAGTTTTCTCAGGCTTGACGGGGTGCTTTAATAGTCTTGATTTATAAAAGTTGTTTTAGTTACACCCTAAAATTTACATCGTACAGTATAAGTTTTATAATTGATAGAATTTGCAGTTGTAATAAAGGTTCCTCTTCAGGGGGAGTAAAATGTGACTGTATTTCTATTAGATTTTTATTTCTCTCTCAGAGCTAAAAAGGAACAACGCAGTTCAACTGACTTGGGACGTCACTTCCAAGGACCAACAAATTAAGGAGTGTCAGTTGTCCAAGGAAATGGAAATATCTGCTAAAGATGAAGAAATTAAAAATTTGAAGGCGTTGCGCGAAAAGGAAATTAATAAGTTGTCCAAGGAAAAGGAAGTATCTGTTAGAGAAGGATACCTGTTCTCCTGTCCTGAAGAAGGTAAAGAGACTCAATACTTTCAACTTTTTTGTTTCCGATTTCACTAAATAATCATCTGAGGAGTTTAATATGTATTCACTACTAACGGTGTTATAAATTTAATATGATCGATAGAGATGTAATCCATATTAAGTACACCATCTCTGTCAGGCCTTTCTCTTCCCTCAATGACCACAGAATGTATTCTTTACGTGTGCTTGCTTTAACTGAGATCTTTAAGAACATGAAAGTAATAGGAATGCAGAGGGATTAATTTTTTCGTTTAAAAGGTAACAAAGGAATAAAATTTAAGGTTAGCAGGATTCATAAACTTTTGTAAATATCTAACGTTAAGAGATTTAGAGATACAACCGGCATTTAAATCCTTCAGTGGAAGAACAATTTAGATTTCCTAGAGCGGGGTTCTCAGCTTTAATTAACGTGAAATAAATATTAATTAATTTTAGTATATCCTCGAATTGATTGCTCAATTTCTAGTAGAATATTCATTAAATTGAAATTTTGAAGTTTTTCGTGCATTAGTTGGAAAAAGAAGAGATTCTAATGAAATATTTTATTCAAGTGCGACACAGAAATACTGAAAGGGAAATTATAGTTTGAATTTGTGTGGTTATTATTTCTTGCAATCCAAGGATAACGAAATGTGTTGAATTGCTGGAGATTTTCTACTCAACACTACTCCTTCGGAACTACAGGTCAGCTATCTCAACCGCAGAAACTGCAAAACACCGGGTAATGAGGGCTCAACCTTCGCACACCAGTCAGTCACCCTGGGGGTCCTTCTTATTTAACCCTTTAACGCCGTCAGGCGTACTATTACGTCCGGCGTTACTCTTCGTTTCTATATAATATAGAAGCCTAATATTCACTTTATGTCCTATAGCAATCATATTGATTCATTAAGGAAGAGTAATTCTTTCGTATTACGCTCACGTAATATTGTTTTCTGTTACGTATATTAATATAATAAGTTTTGAAAATTTATCAGAGTTTCTTCAAAATATGGCGATATTTCATTTAATAAATAGCTATTTCTAACTCAATTCGTTATCTTACGTATATTTTCGTGACTTAGGTCTTAATTGGGAGCTAAAATCTTCCTTAAGAGGACTATAAACCTTTCTAGCTTTTGCTGGATGAGACATTTCGTTTACATTTTTCGAGAGAGGCTTCTTCCGCTGAGTCTTATATGAAATCCCTTCGCTCTGTATATCCTAATATCATTAGAAAGACTCATGATGCTATTCTTGAAAACAGCTTCATCTAAGTGTAATTATTTAGGCAAACCGTCCGCTGTTTGGCTCTGAGACCCAACGAATACTGATCTCTCACGCTTGGTCTTTCTATGCGTGGACGATATCCGAATCTTGCCCTACAGCTGACAGCAAGCTAGTCGAAGGAAGGAGTTTAGTCTTCCTACAGAGGCACACTGTGATAATTCTTTCATTCAATGTTTTTGGTTATTTTTTCTTAACCTATGGTTTCTATCGGAACATTTTTTAAATAATTTCGGATTTTGAGTTAGTGTAAAAATTTCAAGGAATTGTTTACCAGTAAAGTAAGTGGTTTGAGTTCAGAAAGTGACATTGAAAAAGAAGTTCATGATTGCTCTGAACTTGATACGATTGCTTATCGTGTAAGTGATGACGGAGTGGCCAAATATGAAGGGTGGGATGATAAAGAAGATTTTGCATAGGAAGATGTGGTAAGTTTTTCTGGAAGAAGAGAATTTTTCATTATTTCAAACGATCCCCATATTGGTACAAAATGTGTTTAATATTGCAATATTATTGAAATTTTCAGTAATTTAATAACAAATGTGTGCGAACCATTGCAAATTTAGCAAATAGATATAGGAAACAATTGTATGCGTTCATTTTCACCTTACTACCGCGAAAGTCTAGATTTTTGTCGGGAGAACCACTGGATGTGGGTGAAATGTATAACTTTGGGGCTTTTTATGCTTATGGGTATTGTTCAGAAATCCACTTTACGATCATACTTCACGAAGATGGGAGTTCATCTCCTGAGTTTGCTGATGTTATGACTAGGGGTAGTTTTGAGAGATTCTACTTCTCACAGTCAATCAAACTATCAATTCAAATTTTAGCCAATCTTCTATTTGACCAAATGATATTAGATATATATTTAAATATTTCTATTTTGTACTTATTTTACAATTAAATTTTAAATGTAAATGATAAATGCTAATTTGAATATTTTCAAGAATTTATGTTCTGTGGGCAACAGACAAAACATAGGACTTTGCGTTTTTGAATTAGTTTTATACGTCCAATTTGTCGTGAAATGAGAATGTATGATTCCAATACGGACCTGGAAATCTTTTTTCGTCTATTGTAAGAACTCGCATGCTCTAAAGAGTTAAATGGAGTATAACCAAGATATGATACCATATCCCTATCGTTAGGATGCAATAACGGAGCGTCTTTTGCTTCCCTAACAGAGGGCCTTTGTTTTCTGTGTTATCTCGTTCGTTCGAGAGCTTTGTTTACACTAGCGATGGTCAGGGCGAGAGAGAAGAGACGTTCACATGAATCGTAAGAGGAAAAAGAGTTTCTTTATGCATTAATTTTTGGAAGGTATACGGACAATGGATCATTGAAAATGAATTGCGCATGACACTTTTAATCTGCGTGTCAATTGCAAGTTTCATAGGTGAATTGAAAATAAAAATTATAGCCTTAGAATATAAAGTTTTAAAAATGTATACTGAAAAAATTAGAAAAATCGATGTGTATTATGAAAAGTTATGATTTTTTAAACGCTAAAGCCGCAAATAGTCACACAGTTGCGAAGATTTAAAAACCTCATCCGGCATCATGGGAGGGTATTTAAAAAATCTCATCCGGGCTTGAAGGGTTAAATAAGTCAATTGAAACCCTTTCCACCCCAACTATTCCCTGCACCTCTATGTTTATTTTTCTACCACCCCAGATCACATTTTCTATTCTACCCACATCTCAAATGCCTCCAATCTGTGATGTCCTCTTTTCGTAAGGTCCACGTTTCACACCCATACAGCAAAACGCTCCACATCATGTATTTCACCAACCCTTTTCTGATTCCTTTATCGAGACCCTTAGTCATCAATTCCCTTCGCTTCATAAGAGGTTCTTTGGCCAATGCTTCCCTTTCTCGAACCTCATCTCCACACCTCCCATATCAAGATAGTACACTACCCAAGTACGAGAATTGGTCCACCTGCTCTAGTTTTTCGCCATCCGCCAGATTACAAAATACTATCGTTTTGATGAATGTCGAACCTTTTTCGTTCCGATAAAATATTCTCATATTCCAGTTTCTGGGTGATTAATTAAGCGTTAGGAATTATTTATGTAGTCTAATATAGATACGCAAGACTTACCGTTGCTAAAATGAATTACCATTGTTAGAGAACTATTGTTACGTCAAACATTTCAAAAAAGTATATTGATAAGGGGCGATTGGTGTTCTTAATAGCAATACGTGCATAGAAAAAGAAAGTTAACATAAGGTGATGTTCATAATATTCTACATCATATAACGAATATTTCAGACAGTTAATTGTGATTAATAAACAGCCATATACAATTATATCCGCTATGAAAATGAAAAAATAATAGAACTTTTGAGAATTGAAGCGATTACAGTTAAACCTGTGTTCTTGCTTCTCATATCTATGAAACTAAGAGTTTATTTGTATCACTTGGTGCTTCATGCCGCATTTCTTATATCTATGTAGTTATGTGATTATGCTGATAAAAAATCTGGAAACGTGTCTGGCAGAAGTCAATAGGAATGCAGAGAGTTATCTAAAAATGCGATACGTAAATAATGAAATTTTTCATTATGTCGGCCTAGGAGAAAACATTAAGCAGTAGATTTTTCGAGAAAAAAAGCGTTATATTTCTGGGTAAATTACTAAAGTAAAACTTTCTCAGAAAAAAAAACGTTTCGTTCTTCTGTTAAATATTGTTAACATTAAAAACGAATTAATATCACATATGGTACACCTCGGTGCGCTAGAGAAAGCTTCCAGTAGCTGAGGCAGAAAAGCATATACAATCCATCTTTTACTGGAGGAATTTATACTTGTATTGCTTATAACATTGTCCTATACTATTATATATGTTAGCGTTTCCTCTGTAAACATACTTTGAACTTTAAAAAACACACGCATAAATCACAATCCGTAACTAATTTACACAAAAGTACACTAAACTGAGGCCAAAAACATAATTAGCAAAATAAGATAACATTATTCTGAATATAAGGTGAAATTATACGTAGTTTCAGTGTTTATACAATCCTTCAAATCTTATACAGCCTCCACTCCTATGTTTAGTTCCCCCGTTATGTGCATTACACTTTCACCTCTTTGCCTTACCTCTTCTCCTCCTCCATCCACCTTTTCTGGTTTCACTTTGTGTTATGTTTTTCCCCACTCTATCCGTCTCCCAACATCGCATCATTTGAATCCCAACTGAATGCATTTCTGTAAATGAAACCCTAACCCACACTCTTGAAACAATCGGCCACCACTACATCATTGTCAGCCACTGCTTATTCCTCTAAGGCTTGATCGCTCTGCCTTAGAGCCACCTCTGACCTCCGCGTCCCTTGACATTTCTTCAGGCACCAGCTTTCGTCAGTTTCTCCTTTCCCCGCTGAATTTCACTTCCCCCTGTTCTTTCTCTCAACTTCTCTGCCATAGTCACCTGATAGACACTTCCATCTTCCAGTTTCCCGATCGCGCAGGACCCTCCGTTATGAGCCCTAAAGCTTGTCGCACCCCTGGGGTGCCTCGGCCTTGCCCGAGTACGGAGGTAGGCAAGCCTTATCGGCTCCTCTGCGGAGGGTACCACGCAGGTCGTTGCCTGTCCACCCTGGAGGGCTGACGAGTGGAAGGTGGTTTCAAGTCGCAGTGCTCGCGGCATAGTGCTGCGAAAGCAGTGTGCTGGGGATGCTTCGGCTGAACCGGCACCTGTTAGCAATAGGTTTAAATGCAATCGTTTTATTGTATTGTATAAGTTCTTTTTGGTAGTTGTCGGGTGACATAGGTTGATCGAGTGATCTACTTCAAATTCACAGGTGAATTTAAGGGAAGGATGAACTGAGTTTTTCAATCAACTTTTTGACCTAAACATACTTATCTCCGACAACCAAATCCAATTTTCCATACATAGAAAACCAACTCACACGGATCTTGTAATACCAGCTTCTTCTTACCACCATTACAAACAGACACTTGCAGCCTTTCCTTCCCTCCTTTACAGACTCATTAAAATACCTTTCTGCAGTATACAGTCATATTCCAAATATACCCTGATTCAGAGAGGACATAGGTTTTTATGTCAAACCTAGCCCTTTTGATTCTAAAGAACTGCACAAAACCTAAATTTCCTTCCCACAACATTAGACTTTCATCTATAGCCAAATTTTGAGTTCGGGTGTACACTTCACTGAATTTTTGATTCATATAGTCAAACACCGGTTGTATTTTGAACAATTTTTTGTTTGGGCCTGGAGGAACATTCAAATTATCCACAAAATGCAAAAACTTCAACAAAAATACTAACCTATTATAAGTCATAATTTTTCGAAAAGATGGGGTTTCAAATAAAGAATTACGGGTATTCCATAACATTAGACTTTCATCTATAGCCAAATTTTGATTTCGGGTGTANTGAGTCTGATTCAGAGAGGACATAGGTTTTTATGCCAAACCTAGCCCTTTTGATTCTAATGAACTGCACAATACCTAAATTTCCTTTCCACAACATTAGACTTTCATCTATAGCCAAATTTTGATTTGGGGTGTACACTTCACTGAATTTTTGATTCACATAGTCAAACACCGGTTGTATTTTGAACAATTTTTTGTTTGGGCCTGGAGGAACATTTAAATTATCCACAAAATGCAAAAACTTCAACAACAATACTAACCTATTATAAGTCATAATTTTTCGAAAAGATGGGGTTTCAAATAAAGAATTACGGGTATAATAAGAACTCATTTCAGGTTTCCAAATGATGTCCATCATTAGGAAATAGGCTAACAAAATCCTGATTTCAGCTGAAGATGTGTTTCTCCATTGACGCAATCTTGAATATTTCAATAATATTTTATTGGAGAGTTGTTGTTCAGCATACCTGTTGGTTTCAGTTGCAATCATTTCCACCAGTTGCTCATCGAAATATAACTTGAACAACTCCAGAGAGTCATTCGCATCTTTCACTTGTACGTTCAGACCAGGTTTTCCTGAAAACTGGTATTTTGAAATGCACGATGCGCGATCACTCCACTGTAAGTCCTTTGGATTTCGGAATTTTGGCTGTTCTCCCTGCTCCTGGAGAGTTTCTTCAAAGGCTTCAACTTCAGACAATTCTGAATCACTGACTGAGGTATCACACTCTCGGATATTTTCGGAATAATCTATTGCATATTCCTCATCACTTTCTTCACTTTCTTTATCTAATAAGGAAAGTATTGACTCCTTACATAGTTTACGTTTACTGTATTGGGATGTAAATTAGTGTGAGATTTGAATTTATAACGAAATTGATGCATAAATTGATATACATTTAATTTTTAGTGATGTGTAAGAAATTTGTATTGATACTGTATATTTTGTTTGTATAATATTGAATACTTCGCCCTAGTGTTATGTAATGTAAGGTAATTTAAAGTAATGTATTTTAACATGTAATGACCTTGCCACCTGGCTTATGGCCTATCAGCAAGGTTTCAATAATAATAATAATAATGAATAACCGGTCGTTCGAGTAAAATTTCCTGTAGAACAAATATATCTATTTTATTTGCTGTGATAACAGACTTCTATAGCATCAGGACTCAATATTTACCAAGTTATGGACGTCTATATGAAGAAGAAAATGAACAAACAATGAAAACGGGAATGATTGAGGAATCAGAAAGCATGGAGAAATAAACAAACAGAAGCGAACACAAGGACAAAGAAAGCAATCAACAAACCTACATGGTATGCCCAGAAGAAAGGACAACACAAGAACAAATCAAAACAAAGAAAGAACGCAGGGAAGAGTCAGCTAAGATAAATAGTTGGCTCGATAGACCTAGAAAAGATGAAATTCAAATGAAAACACCAGAGACCAATGACAGATGCCAATGACAAATTACATGGCCAGCCATGCTTTCAGAACTGATGAAAAGGTAAATACGGCATTCTTCTGTTCACATGAACCTGGTGAAATAAATTGGTGTGAAAAAAGTAATTATCTTTGTAATAATATCTACTCAGGTTTTCTTATATATAGAGCAATTAGAGGAACAAGAATTCACAAATAGCAGATGTAAATATTTTGAAGGTGCATATAATTACAGAGAGCAATACAGGAATGTCAGATAGTAACTTTCCCAGTCTCACTTTAATGACTTCTATTTTTTCACTTCAAATTTTTGGTACATCAGGTGACACTAAACCTGAGTCTATCTTGGAGCTCAAAAGTACATCATCCTTTCCCTGACTGTTGCCGTATGGCAGTTATAGACTAGTGGCTACCGTCTCCTTCTATCCTCCCTCCACATCTCATCCTGCACCAGATGTGCTATAATGATGTGCAACAACGAGTGTTTAGCTGTATGGGTGTGAAACATGTTGTGTTTTGCTGTAATGCTTTCTAACATGGAGACTTTTGCTTTAATGCTGTGAAACATGGAGTCTTTTGCTGTATGGGTGTGAAATATGTGTTTTGCTGTATGGGTGTGAAACATGGCATATTTTGGAGTGTTGGTGTGTAACATGGACCTTACCACATTTCCTTACTTACTTTCAACTTCATATTCCATTTAAAACACCTCTTTTCTGAAGCCATCCCTTACTTTCAAATGTGACAGTAATTATGCCATGTGAACATGCTAAAGGGGGAATATTAAACCCATAATAGGGGCTTAAAACTTTGGGTATGGAAAATCTTCCTTCTCCCTCATAGAAATAATCACTTTGTCAAGTTTACACATTGAATATCCTGAAACGTAAGATAGAATAATTTACTGCACCATTTTATCTTCTTAGCTGCGGGATGCGGTAGCCTTTCTTTATGGCTACCATCTGTTATAAATGGATAATTGACAAAACACTTTTTAGAAATATCGTTTATCCAAGAGAAAGCATTTATAACCAATTCAAAATAATATAAAGAAGGTATTTAATTATTTAAGTAGTTTTCGGTTTTGCCGTATAATGGCAGTACGATACAGACAGACTTAGGAACCTCTAGCGACAGAAGGCTGAACTTCTTCTGCATCCCCTTTCGTGCTAAAGACGTAAAGAATATGGAGGGATATTCAAAGTCATTTCAAACGTGGACGTATTGAAAGAAGTACGCATTATCTGTACTGCCCACAAATAGGTGCTTAAAATAAGTTTGTTTTCAATTATTTCTTTTCATAATACCTCTCCCAATTCCTTACGGCCATGATTTGCAATATTCTTAGGAATATAGTAAAAAATTTGTGTGTGTGTTAGTTCCTCTAGAAATCGCAGGCCAGATAATCTTTTACAGATAATAGGCTAATTTTCATTTATCTAGTAGTCCCCAGTTCCATCCCATACGAGTCGAAACGTCTACATAATAAATTTTTGATAGAGTTCACTTTCATCGATTGCAGAGTTTTTTTCTTTTATTGATTTAAATTAGAAATATTTGTCCTAAAAACTCGAGACGTGAGTAAATAGATAACACATTGAATGGAGATTCTTATTCTAATTATTTTATATCGTTTTATATTCGAAATTGCGAGAAATTCGATAAAAAAGACGAAAATTATGTACCTATAAACATCCAATTCCCTTGACGACCTATGAGACTAAAATTGTATCCATAAGAGATACACGGAGATTTAACTTTTATCGCTAAAGGATTTGCTTCTTTAATCGATTTAAGTTAGAAGTAATTGTCCTAGAAAGTTGAGACAAGTATCAAATGAAAGGAAATTGAATGAATATTCTTATTCTGGTCGTGGAATATAACTTTAATTTTTAAACTACNATCATGGGGAAAATATTTTATACTTGTGTTCTTTAAGAACGGATGAGGAAGATTGGCATTTTAAAGACAGGTGATCGCTATTAAAACTAAGTAACATAATTGCATTATTAATTGTTTATTTCAAGAAGAATTTACCTAAGAACATCTCTCTCAAAATTCGTCATGCAATTTATACTACCGTTTCTACGCTTAAAAAATGATAATCCTGCAATTCTTATGTAAATTAAGTGAGAATATTTTTTTTTAAATATTTGGAAAGCGGCATAAAAATTAAAAATTGAAAACATAACGTAATCACCTATTTATGAGCTAGGTGATCATTTCTTACGATGATCTTTTTAATGATGCTTGAAACTAAAGTAATTCAATATCGATCGTACCCTGAAGGCTGGAAATGAAATACTTCGTATTTTCTTTTCAGGGCCTTAGTCTGTCTGTAAATTCATTAGCCCGATTCTGATGGGAAACTCGTTCCCTACTAAATTAGCCACCAAAATCATTGGAAAGGGAATGAGAGAGTAGGTGATATGTAGAGATAGTTTGCTCTTGCTTTCCAATATACGGCCGGAAAGTTTTAAGTGGAAAATTCCACTTAAGTGCAGGGCAATGACCCTTTAATTAATAATTTAATTTTTATTCCAATGTTTACTCGATAAATTTTTCATAGGGAAATACACGAAGAAAAATTAATGAATCTACAAAAGTCGTGTACTCAGAAAAAAAATTCTCTTAGCCTAGATTTGAACCACCAAATCTCTAGGAACAATGATGACAACGGTTATTTGTACAACTACACCACCAGTATTTTCTCTATGAAACGGGTGATGCTAAGATATAAACATATCCAGCAAAAGAACATGCAGCGCCCTCATGTAAACACGGAATTCCTCCGCATTTTTTGAAGGCCGACCACCGAAAGGGTTAAGTCATTTGGAGGTCAAACGACCAATTAACGGGTGATTTTGGCCATTTTTCGCAAAAGTAGCTCAAATTTCGGAAACGAAAGGGAAAGTCGTGTACGTCCTTGGGGACCTCTCTCTCTAACCGCCCCCGCACATACGTCACTGTCCACAATGCACCGCGCGGTCCCACCCGCCAGTTTGAAATGCCTGAAATAATATTATAATTTCCTCGAAGTTTTTGGCCATCCTGGAACCTTATTTCTCCTCCCTTCTAGCCCTTACGCACGCGCCATATTACCCACAATGCACCGCGCGTGAACTACCGCCAGTTTTGAACTATAATTTGATATTTTTGGCGTTTTTTTCGGCAATTTCGACGAAAATGTTTCACCTGGTGGCATATTTTCTGTTCTATCCGCAAGGAGTGCATCTAACATCTGACTACTTATAATTTTCTCATACTTCGCAATTTTCTCGGGATATTAATATTTTCTCACCTGATACATTCTCCTTGAATTTCAGGAAATTTTTAGTAACTTAGTTCGTAATTTACGTACGATTATCACATTTTTTACCTTTTTTAACATTTTCAAATATCTCTCGTCGTTTGAGAATGCGGCAGTGAATTTATGTGACAAATCGAGCCAAAGTTGACTCGAATTTCAGCAATTAATGACTTTTTCTCGGAATACGCAAAGAAAGGTCATGCCACTTTTCCAAAAGACATTTATAGTCCACTTGAATCGGGATTCAAATTAAAGTTCGAATATTTGATAATTTAAAACTTCCGCAAGGCTTGGAAAGACATTGCAATACATGAAAACGACAGTAATTCATTAAGAGAAGAATTTAGGCTATCAAAACTTTATTTTCAATCAAAATTAGTTCCAAATGAGGGTACAATGTTCAGACTGAAGTACTGGAACAGAAAAATGGACGCATCTTCTTCTTTGCTGGGAACATCGTCCAGATACAACCTTTCCCCGCTGTTGAAAGAGTGAAGAGATATCCAAAACCTAGAAAAGACAAAAACCAAAAAAGATATGAAAATCCTGTGCAAAAGTTGTGAAAAACCCAACTCATGGAAAGCACACATTTAAAACCTTAAACCAATTGCCAACACAGAGAAACCAAGAGAAAATCTTTCCAATGGACGATAAACTAAAAAGAGTTTAATAAAAAATCTCGTTACAAAATTATACTCTAATAGAACTGTATCCCACAACTTGTATTCACAACTTTACTTTGTTCTCTTATGGAAACGTATTTTGCGCTGGAAAGAAACAGAGAGAGAGACACGGCTGTTAGAGTAATATTCACAGTAAAATAACTCCTTTAGTCGTCAGATGCAAAGGTAACTTAAAAGAAAACTCACCTTTGGTGTGGTTCCTCTGCTGCCTTTGGTATGGTCCAACGTTGCAGGGAAGTGAAGAAATAAAAATAGTGCCCTTGATACTTGTGCGCTTCCCTGCAACGTTGGACCATACAAAAGGCAGCAGAGAACCAAACCAAATTTAAGTTTCCTTGTTTATTACCTTTGCATTTGACGGCTTAAGGAGTTATTTCACTGTGAACATTTTCTCATGATTGCTCACTTATCCAAGGCAAAATGGACGGTTGCCGAAATAAACGTAGAAGATTTCCGATAAACTTCATAATGAATGGCGAATTATTTAAATAAATCGACTCGTAAACGGATATACGTTACGTATAGCCTTCGCATAACAAAGTTTGGTGGAAATCCGTTAAAAATTAGGCATTCTGAATTAAAGAAGAAAGAAAGCACTCTCGGAAATTAAAAATCGCGCGCTATNAGATGCAAAGGTAACTTAAAAGAAAACTCACCTTTGGTGTGGTTCCTCTGCTGCCTTTGGTATGGTCCAACGTTGCAGGGAAGTGAAGAAATAAAAATAGTGCCCTTGATACTTGTGCGCTTCCCTGCAACGTTGGACCATACCAAAGGCAGCAGAGAACCAAACCAAATTTCAGTTTTTTTTGTTTATTACCTTTGCATTTGACGGCTAAGGAGTTATTTTACTGTGAACATTTTCTCATGATTGCTCACTTATCCAAGGCAAAATGGACGGTTGCCGAAATAAACGCAGAAGATGTCCGATAAATTTCATAATGAATGGCGAATTATTTAAATAAATCGACTTGTAAACGGATATTAGTTACGTATAGCCTTAGAATAACAAAGGTTTTGGTGAAAATCCGTTGAAAATTAGGCATTCTAAATTAATAAAGAAAGAAGGCACTCTCGGAAATTAAAGATCGCGCGCTATCTTACGAAAACATATAATTAGCTCCGGGGTTGGGTATCAAAATCTAACTATTTCTTGGGTAGAGACGGGGAAAGACGTACACCAACTACAAAATAATATTCATTGATGGAGACACCGAGATCTAAACAGGATGAAGCAAACGCCATTGTTTGGACAAATAAAACAAACAGGAAGTTGCGGATTACAGATAAATAAGAATAACCCTGTGCGAGGAATCGAAGCTTCTATTATTCATGAAGCTTTGGAAAAGGAATTCCGCCAACTTGACGTGTCCAAGCCGATGATGGACTTCGATGAGTCACCTGGAAAGAATAGATGCCATCAGTTAATGCTGAGAACTAAACAAAAGCATTGATTTTAATAAAAAAAACAAAAGAAACTATATTAGTCTGCAAAACAAACCATCCATCTCCATCAGTTCATTACATTGCTACGTATGTTTGTAGCCCCTGCGATTGATCACTACAAATTGTTCGTGACTGAAAGTTAAAATCTTTGAAAATATACCTCCCCTTCATATCGTCAATTGCTTGTAATTGGGCCTAAATTCACAATTATGGAAGAATGCATTAGCTCGGAACCGCATTGGTCGTCATGACGACGGGCTGTTTACAACCTCAAAATTTATGAAATATTCGTATGTTTTACCTAAATTCTCGCAACTTCTAAACGAAAACCACATTCGGTAAACATGAGAAGAATCTGTATAAGATTTCCCTTCTTTTGGTACTAATCCCGATTTCGTACGACTATTTCTTCTAATTTAATTTTGCAAAAGAAACAAGCGAATGGCTTCCATCGTCCAGGGGACGGGTTGTTTAAAATCTCGAAATCTCACAAAATATTCGTATGCGTTACCTAAATTCTCGGAACTTCGAAATAAAAGCGATATTTCACGACCGCAATAAGAATCTGTATTCAATTTCCCTTCTTTAGGTTCTTATCTCGATTCCGTACGACTATTCCTTCTAATTTAATTTTTCCAAAGAAATAAAGTCCGTAACCGATAAATTTGAACTTTAAATGCATATCTTATGGAGATCTATCGGAGCGATCTTCGTTCAAACCCAGCAATGCTAACGAATGAATTGAAACGAACTGAAACGAAAAAGGTGACAATACTTCCTTCCTTGTAGAACACGTATGCAAAGATAAAGGAAAGGAAGGTAACTTAGTAAGTTGTAAAACCTACGAAAATCCCAAAGGAATAACAAGTGTGAAAAATAGCGACACGACTGGGACTCGAACCCAGGTCTCCCACTTTCCGGGCAGGTATTCTAACCACTGAACTACCATGCCGCGTCTCTCTCACACTGTTAAGGGTTTGACGCAAATCGGACAAAGGGTTTGGACTCCAATCTCAAAGAAAAACTCACAGAATTTCAGCTTTGCGTATATAGATATCGCAGCTCCGTTAACTGAAGAATACAGAATTAAACGGGAGCAATTATAGAAAATTAACCTAAAACAAGCGATTGGAGACCTTCTTGAAGACAAAGATTAATAAAAGGACACGAGGAAATTCAACGTACTCTAAACACCCCCCGCCATGCGCCACTGGTGGTCGAGGAGTACTTATCTGAATACCACACGCTGATTATTCAATCCTTTATCTAAAATCAATGCAAGATGTTTAACGAATACATGATTACTAATCACAACCACATTTCTCATTAGATTGTTAAATTTAAAACAATTTTCATTCCGAATATAGGAAACAATCACCTGCAAGTCTTTCAGCGGAAGATATTCAACAGGAATTCCTTCTGGTGTCCTTTTCCTGGACTCACCGTGGGTTTCTTGGCCTTAATTCTCACCTTTTCCATCACCAACTCGGTCTCGGTTCTCCAGGGCGATTTTCCGGACTCAAGCGGACATCACTGAATAAACAAAGTCGCATTCACAAGGCTGGGCACCCATTTTGACCTTCAAAACAAAATTGATGAGGATCATTTGGTTTTCCAGTCACTCATAGCTATAACATGAATCTTTCTCGAATGATAAAACGATAAGAAATACCATATAACAAACCTTGGTCAAGCGACGCCGATCTCGTGAATGTATTTCCTGGAAAAAATTAACAAAATCTTTAAGTCACCGTATGCAAGGATACTGTGATAGGAAGAATTTCACATGCTTTATAAGTTTATTCTACAAAATCACGTATTCTACAAAATCACCCTTCGTGAACGCTCGGAATACATCACATCGTGATTTACACCACTGCTCACCCTTTTCCCTTCACTTAAAGAGTTGATTTGTTTATCCGTGCTCAGCCACACCTCGACGAAACTTTGGATCCTTACTGCTCGCCAACATGTCGAAGTTCGAAGCCATTAAGACCACAACATGTCGGAACACTCTGCTTCATTTCATTATAAATAGGTTTAACTTTGCAATACTTACGTGCGAAAGAATCTCCTACATCCACTGCTTCGATGCGTTGACCGTAGTTAGGACGTCGTGAATCCTTTACTAGACTTTAAGTCAAACACGAGGCGCGACCGATATCTCAACTCCAAAAACTCGTTCATATGACATTACCCACAATACAACTCAGGACGGGCGACAGTGAAAAGCGCATCGCTTTTACAGAACAAATTTTCGAAAAGTATGAATTATTTTATCAATATTCACGCAATTTTGAACAGAGAACAACAGTCGACTGTCAAAATAAGAATCTTCGTTCAATTTCCCTTCTTTTGACACTCGTCTTGACTTTCTAGGACAATAATTTCTAATTTAAATCAACAAAAGAAACAAACCCTGCAAGCGATCAAAGTGAACTCTACGTGTATTTCTTATACAGGCGATTTTAGCCGCACTGATTGTCAAGGGGTTCTTTACAACAGGTTAATTACACAGTATTTATTCTGATTACATCAAAATTCTCTCAATTTCGAATCTCAAACAACATTCCACGCCCAGAATAAGAATCTTTACTCAATTTGCTTACTTTCGTCACTTGTCTCGTCTTTCTAGCACATTTATTTCTTTTTTAAATAAATGAAAGAAAGTGATAAAATAGGTCTTCAACGGGATGGGTTGTTTACAACAACAAAATCGCACTTAATTTCCACTTATTTTGTCATAAACTCATGATTTTGAGGCAAAAAGGGATATTAATCGACCAAAATAGGAATCTTTATTCAATTTCCCTTCTTTTGGTGCTTGTCTCGATTTTGCACAGCTATTATTTCTGACTTAATTTATTGAAAGAAACAAACCCTGCAAGTGATGAAAGTGAGCTTTACGTACTTTTCTTAGGGAAGGAGCTTTAAACGTCTGGCTCAATCATTTATGCTATTCTAAAACTCTCAAACTTATTTTGCACTATTTTAGATGACAGCAATTTAAAATTTTCAAAACATTTTGCAAGTCTGCAGTAATGTTGTTAAAAATTGAATTTTGAGTTCATTTTTAACCTGCTCACAAATGTAGTTATCAATGGTAGGCTATATTTTCCAAAAAATATTATTTTTACTAATGTATAATTTCAATTTTAATATTTCTACTGCAGGTTTAATTCAGTGAAATGTGTACTTGGCTTGACTTCTTACGAATGGCGGAATTGCAGCAAAGAAGACACCAGGAGCAGATTTTCGATGTGCTTTATTGCGAATATTTTGAAGTGTACATTTAATTACAGAGATCAATAAAGAAATGTCAGAAAGGACTTTTCTTGAGTGTCATTTGTAACATGTCCAACTCCCCACCTTCCAAATCTTTCGGTAGAGTAGGGGATTCCAAACCTGGGCCTATCTCGGAGCTCAACTATTCAATTGCATTTTCTGCGGCTGTGGCATTTTGCACTTCTATTTCCAGTGATCTGTGTCTTAGAATTAATTCAAAGTGAAATTATTGTGAGCTATTGAAAAGACAAATCACTGAGAATACAAGTACAGGAGGCAAAATTTGATCTGAAAAATAAGATAAGGAAACAGGAGAAAACAGCATTGTTATTTTTCATCCAAATGAATGACCTGGACTTGGAATAATTTCTCAAGCAGTTTGGCTTCAAAGTATTGAAACACAGTTAAAATTGGAATCAAAGGAGTAAAGCAACATCCATCCATCTCCATCAGTTCATTACATTGCTACGTATGTTTGTAGCCCCTGCGATTCATCACTACAAATTGTTCGTGACTGAAAGTTAAAATCTTTGAAAATATACCTCCCCTTCATATCGTCAATTGCTTGTAATTGGGCCTAAATTCACAATTATGGAAAAATGAATTAGCTCGGAATCGCATTAATGTTTATCGCATTAATAACGGTCGTAATGGGGACGGGCTGTTTACAACCTCAAAATTTATAAATTTTCGTATATTTTACCTAAATTCTCGCAACTTCTAAACGAAAACCACATTCGGTAAACATGAGAAGAATCTGTATAAGATTTCCCTTCTTTTGGTACTAATCCCGATTTCGTACGACTATTTCTTCTAATTTAATTTTGCAAAAGAAATTGAGTATGCAACCGATAGAATTGAACTTTATATGCATATCTTACGGAAATTTGAACGATCTTGGTTCAAACCCAGAAATGTTAACGAATGAAAAGGTGAAATACTTCCTTGTAGAACACGTATGCAAAGTTTGACGCAAATCGGACAAAGGGTTTGGACTCCAATCTCAAATAAAAACTCACAGAATTTCAGCTTTGCATATATAGATATCGCAGCTCCGTTAACTGAAGAATAGAGAATTAAACGGGAGCAATTATAGAAAATTAACCTAAAACAAGCGATTGGAGACATACTCGAGGACAAAAATTAATAAAAGGACACGAGGAAATTCAACGTACTCTAAACACCCCCCGCCATGCGCCACTGGTGGTCGAGGAGTACTAATCTGAATACCACACAATGATCATTCAATCCTTTGTATAAAATCAATGCAAGATGTTTAACGAATACAGGATTACTAATTACAACCACATCTCTCACTAGATTGTTAAATTTAAAACAATTTTCATTCCGAATATAGGAAACAATCACCTCTGATACATGTAAGCCTTTCAGCGGAAGATATTAAACAGGAATTCCTTCTGGTGTCCTTTTCCTGGAATCACCGTGGGTTTCTTGGCCTTAATTCTCACCTTTTCCATAACCAACTCGGTCTCGGTTCTTCAAGGCGATTTTCCCGACTCAAGCGGACATTACTGAATAAACGAAGTCGCATTCACACTGCTGGGCACCCATTTTGACCTTCAAAACACAATTGATGAGGATCATTTGGTTTTCCAGTCACTCATAACTATAATATGAATCTTTCTCGAATGATAAAACGATAAGAAATACCATATAACAAACCTTGGTCAAGCGACGCNTTATAAAAACATTCTTGAATGTGCCTATTTCAACAAATCAGAATCGAGACTTAAGTCTACATTTAGTGAAAAACAAAGAATGTTTGCTAAGGAAAAGAGGATGAAGAAAGGAAGAAATGAACATCGTTTGAGGACAATTATTTTTTAGAACTAATGTTTGAATTCTAATTGATATTAGTTAATTTTATGAATTAATAAAACTCTTGTAACTAAATAATCTTACACCTTATTAAATCACAGTAAATGTTGCATTACACATTAGACATCTACCAATCTTTATTTGGCAAAACAAAGATTGATAGATTTATAAATATATACTAGATAAAAGATAAATTCATTATTTTAACATTGAAAATGTATAATGAATTACCTAGGTAATATTTGATATAGGAATAACAAGTGTGAAAAATTGTGACATGACTGGGACTTGAAACCAGGTCTCCCACTTTCCGGGCAGGTATTCTAACCACTGAACTACCATGCTGTGTCTCTTTTACACCGTTTAGGGAATGCTTTGTCAGCAAGGCAAATAACCTCCAAATTAGTGGCACAAACTGCCGCCTGAGGTCCTCAATGAGGCAACCAACTCACAAAGCGGTCTCTTAAGGATTACCAGTGTATTAAACAGTGCAGAAGAGACGTGCCATGGTAGTTCAGTGGTTAGAATACCTGCCCGGAAAGTGGGAGACCTGGGTTCAAGTCCCAGTCGTGTCACTATTTTTCACACTTGTTATTCCTGTGGGTTTAGTTGCATGACTTCATCATTCAAAGAAATTAACCTTTCCTTAAATCCTTAGTATTTGATATATATTTCATGTTTAATCAGCAGTTTCACTCCTCTCCGATCTATCTCTATAAAAAGCAGATGGATGCAATTTCCTAAAAACTTCCAGATTTGATAATTAGTGGAAATTATGTGAACATTTTTTGAGCATTGCTAAATAAATTAAATGCAAGGAAATGAAAAATATATTTATTGCATTATTGCTAGTATTCAAAGTAAAGTAATCTTAACATTGTATGTACACTTCTGGACAAAAAGAATGCAATACTTTGTGTCACTTTGTGGACGGAAGCCGAAGCTCTTGGGCTGAGGAAGAGCCAGAGATCTGTGACAACACTGTGACTCCAAAGTTTGAAGCGGTGGGGAGAAAGCAAAGTGAAGTTGTTGATAGGATCTGGTAAAGACTCTTGAGTTGTTAGTAATCGAAATTTGTCATAAAATCACTCATTGATTTGTGATCACTGATTTGTGGTAAGTATGCACTCTCAAGTTATCCCGTTTCCAATAAATCCAACGATAAAGTGACAGTATAGCCTTCAAGGGAAAAACTTAATGACGGAAGAATTGGTGAAATATCTAGGAGTGACCCTTACTAATAACTTATCATGGAGTGCCCACATCCATAACATATGTGGAAAGGCTTTTAAGAAACTCGGTTTTGTTAAGAGAATAGTCGGAAGAAGCGAAGAAAAAGTCCGCGAGCGTTGTTACTTCGCGTTAGTCAGGCCTCACCTTGAGTATGCATGTAGTGTATGGGACCCGGCCGACAAGTGCTGTATTCGAGAAATAGAAAAGGTGCAACGAAAGGCGATACGTTTCGTGAAGAATTGCTATGATAAATCAGTAAGCGTTACTGAGATGCTCAAGAACGCGGGATGGGAATCATTAGAAAAAAGAAGATTAACGCTAAGGATGAATTTATTAAATAAGTTCAGAGAAACCACATTCTCGGAAGACGTTGCGGACATAATGCTATATAGGCCGCTTCGATACAGCGAGGAAAATAAGAGAAATAGATACAAAACTAACAGATTCAAGAATTCTTTTTTCCGCGAACGATCCGCGAAAGTAATCGACTAGGTAAATAGAGTCTTGGTGCATGCACCCCCTGCCACACACCGAAAGGTGGCTAGCAGGGTATACACATAGACATAGACAGATAATGCAAAAGGAATTACCATGCCTTCTCTAAGCTAAAAGATATTGTTACAAAATGAATTTAAAGCAAACGAGAGAGAAATTTCTCCTTTACTAATTAAAGATATCAAGTAAGTAGTAAGTAAATTAGCAATATCACACATTAGTATTAATAATATCAAGTATATAGAAGAAGTAACAGAGTTACATAAACATGGTTACAGTGAAGGAAAATCTACCAATATATAGAATTAAGTCTGAAATATTGTTTCGTGGGATGGAAAAGGGTACACCTGCTGGAAGGTTAAAGATATAAATTATTGGTAATTGACTCCCAACGCAAACAAATAGGGCAATATATTTCCAGAGTTTTACATTCAACACATAACATCATCGCATGATCAAGTAAAAATTCAAGAAACTGTAAAAGAATCTTTTTCAGTGATTTTGGATCTAAATCGAATTAGATCGTTTCCAACCCAAGCCTTATGAGAGATTTGAATTGTTTTATTGTGGCTTCAAACTTGTAGAACTGTAATCCAGTTTGTGTAGCACAACTATATCAAGCTGTTCTTGAGATAGATAGAGGGGCGGACAGACATTTTGCTTTTCATATAAATGACTAGTAAACATCAAGCATGGCTGAACATATATAATTTAAAAATATGTACTGCACACACAATGTATCCTTAATACTAGGCAAGCTTTAGTACACATTGGTGCTATCGCGTGGCATAAATGCAAGGATACTGGAAAAAAGTGGATTGAGAAGAAGATTGAAGAGAACTTGGGAAATTACCTCCAATTCAATAACCACCTTGGTTGCGAAGGAGAAAACTTGTTTATAAGCTTAAAATTTTAATATTTTTTTGAATATTTTATAAAAATTCTCGCAATTTTGAATCTATGTTAATATTTCAAGACTGAAATAAGAATCTACAATCATTTTTCTATCTTTTGAGACGTGACTGAAATTTGTAAACCATTATTTCTAATTTAACTTTGCTAAAGAAACATAGTCTGCAATGTGTGAAATTCGTTGTCAAGGAGATGATTTGTTAATAACCTTAAAATGTTTCTAATATTCTGAATATTTTATCAAAATTCTTGAAATTTTGAATCAATATGAATATTTAGTGACTGAAATAAGAATCTATAATCATTTTTCTATCTTTTGACACTTTCCTCAATTTCATATGAGCATTATTTCTAATTGAACTTTGTAAAAGAAACAAACTCTGCAAGATATGAGAAAGAGAAGAGTTGTTCATAACTACAAAATTTCACAAAATATCTATTGATTTTATAAACGTTCTCATAATTTCAAACCTATATAAAATTTTCACGACTAAAATAATAATCTGTAAGGTTTCCTTTCTTTTGACACTTGTCTCCATATTGTAGGAATAAATTACATATATTGACTTACTGAGGAGTGGTTGGTGGCTAATTATTTACCCTCCAACCATTTAGAGCAAAGAATTAGGAAAGCCTTTGAGCATTAATGAGCTAAGAAATACTTCTGCATTCTCAATTCGTAAAATTATCAAGTAAACGTTTTAGTAAGAAGATATTTGTTGGGCATTATTAAAATTATTACTATATTATGAAATGTAACCAGTTATTATTTATACATTTGTAATTTATTATGCAAAACCTACCTTCTGGAATGTCCTTGTATAAGGCTGCTGATGAGTCAAAATGGTTGCTCATCTGTTTCAATCGATCCTTCATTATGGAAATCATTTTCTCCCTCAGCAATATCACACAATTCCTCCATCAGTTTAAGAAACTTCTGCCTAAAAGGTCAAAAAATGAAACGTTCAGGCATTGGAGTTATAACGTATTCTTACAATGGGCATTTTAAAATTAAATTCTGTAATCTACTTTCCTGGTTGCAAACATAAATTCATTGAACATTAAGAACAGTAAAGCTTAGAATAGTTAACATTCAAAAATTCATTTCTTCCAGGAACAATATGTGAAAATAATCAACTAGGGAAGTACAGTCAAGGTGCAAACACCCACTGCCACACACCCCAAGGCAGCTTGCGGCTATAGATCTTTTCAAAAAAGGACGGGACTAGTCTTACTATGCACAAACTGCTTGATGGATCACAATGAGTGAGGTTGCACCTTCTAGTGGTGTCTGTAAGAAGTAAAACCCCACCTTGCTCAAGGCTACCGTCTACCGGAGAGTTTTTGGCCAAAACATACACCAGTGATCCCCCAGCCACCCTATTCTCTGCATTTTGCTCCAGCAGACTTCTTCCTATTTCTTAAGTAGAAATCCACTTTAAAAAGGATGGCAATTACAAATTATTGAAGACATCCAACAAAATTGTTGTGCTGACTTACTTACAGGCTATCCTGAAAGCAGTGTTCCAGGCAGCATTGGAACACTGGAAGAAGCGTTAGGAGAAGTGTATTTGCAGCCAAGGGGTGTATTTTGAAGACCATAAGCATGATTAAAATGTAAGTAGTCAAGTAGTTATTCAAAAAGTCTCATCTTTTTTTAATAGACCTTGTATATTAAAGCCTAATAAAAACTATGCAAATAATGTCTCAGTGATTATACGAGGGTAATGTGAAAATTTCTCGGTCTGACACAGAGATAGCGTTCCAATCAGCAAAAATTTATGATCCCTGCCTGGGTGAAGGTGTCATTAGTTTGTAAGACAAGTTTCAACTTGTTCTCTCAAGTAATTTGTTGACACGTATTGTTGCAGTAGACGTCTTTCATGTTTTTCGTTAAGATGGATAAACTTGAATATTGTACGGTCATAAAAGTCTTTTTTTTGGATGGATTAACCCCTAAGGAAATTCATCAAAAGTTGACAGAAGTGTACGGGGACTCCTTCAATGTCAACCATTAAAAAGTGGGCAGCTGAATTTAAACGTGGTCGCACATCCCTCAAAGATGACCCACGTGAAGGATGGCCAAAAACTGCCACCACACCAGAAACCATCAAAAAGGTGCACAATGTCATGTTGGACGATAGGCGAGTGAAGGTGAGTGAGATAGCTGAGGCCGTGGGGATATTGGAAGAAAGGGTGCGAAACATCTTGCACAAGGAATTGGGGATGCGAAAGCTCGGGGCAAGGTCTTCAAGGTCGATGGGGAAAAATTAGAGCAGGTGGACAAATTCTCGTACTTGGGTAGTGTTCTATCTTGGGATGGGAGGTGTGGAGATGAGGTTCGAAAAAGAGTAGCATTGGCCAAGGAAGCTTTTATGAAGCGAAGGGAATTAATGACAAAGGGTCTCGATAAAGGAATCAGGAAAAGATTGGTAAAATCCTTGATATGGAGTGTTTTGCTATATGGGTGTGAAACGTGGACCTTACGAAAAGAGGACATCAAAAGATTGGAGGCATTTGAGATGTGGGTGTGGCGTAGAATGGAGAAGGTGAGCTGGGTGGATAGAAAAACAAACATAGAGGTGCTAGAAATGGTTGGGGAGGAAAGGGTTTTAATTGAAGTAATTAAGCGCCGACAAAAGAAATGGGTGGGTCAGATATTGAGAGGAGAGGGATTGCTGAAGAATGTAATAGAGGGTAGAATGCAAGGGAAAAGACAGAGGGGAAGGCAAAGGCAAAAAATGTTAGATGACATAAAGGGTGGGGTAAGTTACCAGGTAGCGAAGGAAAGGGCTATGAATAGGGAATATTAGGGCACATGGACCTACCGAAAGGTAGAACACTTATGTATGTACTGTGGAAACCTTTAGAGCAATGTTGCACTTTTCTTACATTCTTCTGTAAATTGATGCTCTTTTATTAATAAAAACCATTCTTTTCGTTTCACTCGTTTCACAACTCGTTTCACTAATAAGCAACTTACATTCCTGTTTGTCAATCTTGTCTTCATTCACCAGAAAAATCACAGTGCGTCTCATCGGCCTGTAAAATGTAGTAAATATACGTCTACTCATTTTTCTCACATAATCACTGCCAATTTTCAAACATTTGGTCATACTGTAGCAATAATTTTTCATTTACAATATAAGTCAATAATATTTATTAAAATAATAAAATAATTTGAGTAAATAAATATCACACAAAAGAACATCATCTAAAAATTATTTTCAATGTTTTTATTTGAAAACAGGCAAAACTTTCTGGATGACACTCATATTTCTCTCTTGTATATATGACTAAGACTTTTTCATTGAAATTTTGCATTTAAAGGTCAACCTGTACATGAGTACGTATGATATTTATTTATTAGTAATTAGGTTTCAATCTGGCCAGCTGGTAATGCTGGAGATTACTGATCAGAAACAGTGAATCTTGCTCCAATAGATTGATAGTTAATATGATTTGTTGATTTATTGGAATATTTATATCGTAGAGACTTTAACAGAAACCTGTACACTGTGATACCTTGACTGACAAGCTTGATTTAATCCAGTTTGAGGTTCATAACTTCAATAGTTTGTATCTCACAACCCAGTTTTTCATTATATCTTTCCGTTTAGTTTTCGATTCATATCTGGAAATCAGCTTATTATCTAAAGGTAAAAATGGAGGAAGAAAAGAGTTTTTAAGTCAAAGAGTTCATACATACAGCAGTTCTTAACTCAAGATACCACTGTAAATTAATAATACAGAGAGAAAATATGAACGGTCAAGTTCCAGTAATGGCATTTGTTATGGAGAACTTTTTTTTAATTTTAATCACCATGATATAATGGTACATTTTATTCAATTTTTGCAATATCTGAGCTTATTATAATATTCAAAGACAGGAAATGAGTGCTCTATTGAAATCCTACTGGTATGGAGTCTGCTCTGCTAAAAAGGTACCATTATTTCTAATTTTCTCTATGCCTTTCTGAATCCACAAATGCAACGCATGTCCGCAGGTCCTTCTGTTACCTCCAATTTTCATAAAAAGTCAATAGCTTCAAACTGAACTTATCAACTTACTATTATATGCTGAATAAATAGCGTAACAAACGGATATAATTCTCACAATATCACATCATGAAGAAAAAACAGGTTGAATGCACAGTTGTGTACCCCCTGCCATACACCGGAAGGCGGCTTGCAGGGTACTTATATAGATGTAGAAGAGCATAAGTTGAAACTAACCCTTTCTGAACCCTTTATTGCTTTCTTCTTCAAGTAGTTCTCTCTCCCGTCTGAGACAGTGGATTTTATTTCACAGCGATTTTCCTTCAAACAGCTTCCTTCCGCTGCACTCTCACACAATCAGTATTTTTTATTTTCAATGATATTTATGGAATCTTTCACCAGATCGACAATTAAAGACTTCTCAAATTCCATGAAATTCCTCCCTCTCTTTTTTATGTTATTTTCTGTGCTAACAACTGTCATCCACCTGCAGCAATTCAAACACAATTTACAGTTTTAAAATACATTTTGGATGACAAATACTTTTGCTGAACCTATAACAAAGTCATTTGGGAAACAATATCATACAGCACATTTCTTAAATAATAATATTATTATTCAACATTGATTGAAAATGGGCTATAAAAGGTCTTTATTGATGTGAAATTGAGACTCTAATTCTCTCTTCTTCCATCCAAACCTTTTGTTATGAATAAAAGAAAATGAATAAGACATATAAAATCATTGAATAGAACAGTAAATATTACCATACAGGGAGTCGAGTATCTAGCCATTAAGAAAAAAACGTTATTTAGCACATTAATTCAATAATAATATTATTGAAAAGGAATTCTTCTCGGGTTATCATCCGGGTGAGTTCGTGGTTGTTCACCGACGTTTCGGCATCTACCATTGATGCCATTTTCAAGGAATGCCGAGTGCCGATCGAGTGGTCTAGTATTTATACCCGTAGCCTAGTGATTGTTTATCTCTCATTGGTCAAAATAAACGAGGTTTTTATTGGTCGAAAAAAGCTAATTTCTTCCTCTGATTGGTGGAAATAAGCTATCCTCATATTGGCTGGTTCAGGGGTGCTGTAATTTTCTTATTGTGGGGTT
>KZ308862.1:1749924-1772087 GCA_000376725.2 Ladona fulva
ATATTTTTTGCAAGGTTGCATACCCACTAGGGAGATCCTCTAATTACTCTTTATCGGAAGTTACTCATGAGCCAAAAATACTGTAAATACATGCATATCTATCATATAAAGAAGTGGGAACAAAAAATTTACCTAATTTCTGACATTTATTTTTTCATGGATATTTGACATCTCAAGTGGCATAGGTCTTTTTTTCTTTGACGCACTTAAAGGGTTAATCACCAGAGAGCTTTAAAATATCTGACAGGAAAGTAATTTCTTGAAATTAGAGGGCACATAAAGAACAAAATAGTTCCTCTACACAATGGAACAGAAATTATATATCCCTGGAAGCTGTGACTCTGTACAATCCAACGTTGCATATTTGCAATATTGCTGAAACGTTATATGTAAAAATCAGAGTAAGAAATCCCAAGAAACTTGGAAAATTCTCATGAAACCCTTCCCTGAGTTAAACAGGCAAATTGTTACAAATTTTAAATCCCATATATGAAGGGCAATGTTCATACAATTTTAACCTATGTGTTGGATAATTTAATAGATATTTGTTCCTAGTAATCTGATGATGTTTTGCTATGCGTTTGGTCAAGCTTGTAAAGTTCTTCTGCACATATACCATCATGTTGTGTATATATAATCATGGAAGGGTAGGAATATTGTATTTACATAAAATAATTCTATATTTACAATTTTACTAGAATAAGCATAGAAACGTACTGTTTGTAGAATATGGGGATATTCAGTAATGGAATTAATCTATAAAGAAACAAAAGATCATTGAAATGACTATGTTGTTGAAGTTTTCAAAGATCAATTTCATTCGTTATGTCAGAATAGGTGAAGGTTTCCATGGGGTTCTTTCATACATATCAATCAAAGGAGGTCACAAATGTCACAATCTACATTATTTATATATTTCAATAACTATATTTTCAGATCAGAGGTTAATAAATGATAATGTATCAGATACACTGGCCAACAAGGGGTAAAGTGAAATTTAAATGCCATAAGATGAAGATGAGTCAAAGCATAAGTTTCTATCTTGTTTCTAAATGGAATAAAATTGTGCCAAACCTGTTCAGAGTAATGTGATGCTCTCCTCGTTGGAAATGTATAAGCTGTATCCAAGCATGGGAAGAAATAATGACAGCCAGTTTCTCTCCTTCCAATCAATTCCATTTATTGTATTGACCAAACTAGAAAATTAGCCTTAAATACAAGACAATATTACAATCTCAGCACTTCAGGTTAGGAAAAAATGGTTTATTATCAATTGCCAGGAACATTTGGATGTTAAAACATAACATGATAAAATTTGTTGTTTTAAGGACTCACTGTCTCTGCAAACAATATTCTAACAATAAGCTAAAAATGGAATGCTAGGTGTTTACTTCCCCTGCCACATGCCAAAAGGCAGCTTGCAGGAAATTTATGAAGATGTTTGCAAGTGGAGAAAGTACTGTCATCTGTAGTCATCTGTTGCTTTTATGATAACTGATTTTGCTAGTTTCTCTGGTATTCCTGGCATATCAAAACACTAGCATTTCCTAAAATATAACTTGTTCCACTACAAAGATGTATCATATAACTCTGATGCTTTATCACCTGCTTTTTGGAACCTTCTCATAAATTAGAGGGTCACAATCATATTCTGAAGACCCAAACCATTTTGTGGTATACAATAGTCAGTTCATCCAAGAAAAGCCACTTCCAAGCAAAAAAATTATTGTTGATTACTCTCAACTTCTCTCACGATCATATAAAGTTAATTAAACACAGCATTGCATTTATAAAAGAAAATTTGGCCAAATTTCCATTAGTTTAAACGACACTTGTCTATCATCATGTTGTTATTTGTAGTTGAAGCTGAGTGCAGAGAACAAATTATTTCCCAGAAAACTAATAATCTATTAATTAAGTACAGCCCTCTCCAATTTCAGTAAAAGCTCATAAAGAAATAATAGCATGTCGATTACAAGTATGTAATATCAATGCTGACATTAAGTTATTATATATGGAACAATAAAATACTACTTCTAAATACTAATAAATTCTTTATTAAAAAAATCATTCTTGTGTTCATGAATGTAAAATGACCTTGCATCTTTATAAAGAATGAAAGATAAGTAAAACAAAATAAAAAGGACCTCATCTTACAATCTTAGTGAATAAGGTGGTTCCTATGATCTTTCTTTTGATTTAAATCAACACCATGTTATTCCAGGTTTCTCTCCATTGGAGACCTGTTGACAATCATTTTCAAGTCCTGATTTTTGAGTCATCAATCGGTGACTTTATTGGAAATAATTTCACCACAGTAATGCGTAAGAGATTGCTGCTGAAAAGGAAAATTATTTTTTCAAATCATCAAAAATCTGACAGCTTGGCTTGATTACTTGCTCATTTTTTCAGAATGCAGATTTTCTTTATTTATTAAACAGTACAGCCATAGTTATTTACAACATCAGTTTGTGATGTTAGCTTACGCAACATTGAACAATTGATGTGAAAAATATTACGTTGTGCTACAACTACAATTCAGCAAATACTTACATCCAGGCTCCTTCCAGTCCAGGCCCCTTATAACTTTCCTTCGATAGATATTATATCAGGGTGTCTACTTTCCAGCCATTAAAAAATTCCCTGAATTTTCAATAGAAGTATTTCTAGTTTTCTAGGGTGTTCCACATCCACAAATAAGTACAATTTTGTCCAAATATTAGACATGTGGTGAGTATTAGCCACTTTAGGTACCAGAAATGGTAACCAACAGTTCATAGATTCATTACGATATTGTTTAAATATCAGAGCCTGCCCTAGACAAGGACAAGCTGGAAAAATACTGATGAGTGTTGTTTAATTAAAATAATACAACTGAAAAATTCAGCAGAAGCAAGAATAGGATGATTTCAGTTGCATGAACACTTACTATTCCCTACGTCTAGAATAGATTTCCATTCCTGACTTTGAGGGAATGCACAGTCTCATTGGCTTAGAAAACTTAGCCCCATTTGAGTGTCTTTTAAAGTTTTTTCCCAAGAAAATTTTTGAAATTACTGCCAAAGAAATAAATAGATATGCGAAAGGTAGGATTGCTGAGATGAGATCCCTTTCCTAAGATCGAGGTTTTTGCAATGGAAAGATGTTTTGGCAGATGAGATTCAACCCGTAGTAGCTGTTGAAATTGGTATGTGGTAGAGCATAAACCGTTACTTGCATTCTACTTTCAAGAATCGTTTTGGCTCTTCCAGACACCAGGATTTAATGAATTAGTTACTTTAGAAGCATAATAAAGACATCAGTTTCTTATAATCGCAGATAAGTTGGAATTAGGAATGGAATGGAGTTGCTCAGACTGTTTTTTATCAGATATACTTTCAATTCAAAGCTTGAGAAGTCTTTTCACCGCTTCAATCCTCCCCACTCTGCTAAACTAATAAAAATTGAATTATACAGTACCAGTCCAGGATAGTTGGAAGAAAGGAGGTTCTAGAGAATCTAAACATAAGTTTTAACAGTTAATAAATAAGTTTTTAGTGATTTATTAAGAATATTATGAAATATTGCGTATTTTAGATATTTTTTGCAAGGTTGCATACCCACTAGGGAGATCCTCTAATTACTCTTTATCGGAAGTTACTCATGAGCCAAAAATACTGTAAATACATGCATATCTATCATATAAAGAAGTGGGAACAAAAAATTTACCTAATTTCTGACATTTATTTTTTCATGGATATTTGGCATCTCAAGTGGCATAGGTCTTTTTTTCTTTGACGCACTTAAAGGGTTAATCACCAGAGAGCTTTAAAATATCTGACAGGAAAGTAATTTCTTGAAATTAGAGGGCACATAAAGAACAAAATAGTTCCTCTACACAATGGAACAGAAATTATATATCCCTGGAAGCTGTGACTCTGTACAATCCAACGTTGCATATTTGCAATATTGCTGAAACGTTATATGTAAAAATCAGAGTTAGAGATCCCAAGAAACTTGGAAAATTCTCATGAAACCCTTCCCTGAGTTAAACAGGCAAATTGTTACAAATTTTAAATCCCATATATGAAGGGCAATGTTCATACAATTTTAACCTATGTGTTGGATAATTTAATAGATATTTGTTCCTAGTAATCTGATGATGTTTTGCTATGCGTTTGGTCAAGCTTGTAAAGTTCTTCTGCACATATACCATCATGTTGTGTATATATAATCATGGAAGGGTAGGAATATTGTGCTTTTTGTAAAGAGGTTTTTCAAGTTGCTCTTTTGTTGGAATTCGTCATGATACATATGAATCTTTTTTGGATTTTAATGGGCTAAAAATGAAAAATGGTCTAGAAGGTGATAAGCTAATGAATTTCTCATTGGTGGAAGGACCTGAAATAAGTAGCAGAAGCATTGGGGAGAAAATCAAAAATGGCTAAAATATTGAGTAAGTATAATTTGAAAATTCTTAAAATTATCTTATTTCATAATTTTTCCTGTATTTTCTTTAAATCAGCTCCATTTCATGTATAAACAATATATTTTTCCTCTTTTCATTCTTATTCCTTTGCATGAATTAGTACATTTTGCTCGATTTTAAGGAAGCTACAGGCTCCTGGATAGCCAAGTGGGCAACACGTTCGACTTCGGTGAAAGCGGTCCTCGTTTGGATTCCCGGTGGGAGCCTATGTGTGAAATTACCTAAGCTGTCGAAGCACTTTTAACATTAATACTACTACTTCTATGGATTTTAAAAATTTCTAGCCATCCTAGGGCTGTTTCCCACAACACAATGCTGTATTTGTTTTAGCAACTTAGATGGCCTACCATTTTAAAGAGAAGAACATATTTTAAAGTACATTTTTGTACAGTCAGTTCAGGAAAAATAACCTCTTTATCTTTTAGTAATTTTGGTAAAAGATCATCAACCAATAGTGTCAAGAAATTAAGATGTATTATGCATTAATATCATTGTCCATTATATTTAAACTCAACATATGAGAAGTCCTTCTTAGTTAGTGCTGTAAAGTTATGGATTTCATTACCTGTCGCTCTTAAATAATCTAAAACTGTTCATATATTTAAATCAAAGTATTATAATTGCATTATGAATATTGTATAAGTAATGTGCAGTAAAAATAATTACCATATGAATGTTGCATAACTGTAAGTAAGGGTTTCGTGTAACAATATATATTATCACTAACATTGCTTATTTCTCTTAAATGCTTGTAATTATGTTGTAATGGCTTGTGCATTGTTGCAATAGTTTATTTATATATTATAATTATTATTGCACATGAAAGAATCAAGTACAAACACTGACAATATCCCAATTACAAGGATCAACATTCAAAATATTTTATAAAACAGTGTACAGTCAGAAATAAAATATGACAAAAATGTAAAACGTACACATAGAAAAATCATTAAATTCGACATATATTTGGAAAAATTGGAAAAATTGACATAGTAATATTCCCATAAATTATGACACTTTACAAAATGTTATATATGGATTAACAATTAGAAATTCAATATAATGTAAACTCTAAATTGTTACGAAGAATTCATATTTAAGAAGTAGCCATAGTTATTTACAACATCAGTTTGTGATGTTAGCTTACACAACATTGAACAATTAATGTGAACAATGTTACATTGTGCTACAACTACAATTCAGCAAATACTTACATCCAGGCTCCTTCCAGTCCAGGCCCCTTATAACTTTCCTTCGATAGATATTATATCAGGGTGTCTACTTTCCAGCCATTAAAAAATTCCCTGAATTTTCAATAGAAGTATTTCTAGTTTTCTAGGGTGTTCCACATCCACAAATAAGTACAATTTTGTCCAAATATTAGACATGTGGTGAGTATTAGCCACTTTAGGTACCAGAAATGGTAACCAACAGTTCATAGATTCATTACGATATTGTTTAAATATCAGAGCCTGCCCNTATATATATAAAGCAGAAATTCTGTGGGTTTGCGTGTTTGTAGGAGATTGGAGTCCACACAGTTTGTCTGATTTGCATCAAAATTTGCATTCATGTACTCTGAGATCCAGAAGGAAGCACTGTCAGCTTTTCATTCGATAACTTTGCTGGGTTTGAACCAAGATCGTTCAGATAGATTTCCACAATAAACACAGGTTATGTTCGGTTTTATCGGTTAAAGACTTTATTTCTTTTGCAACATTAAATTAGAGGCAATAGTCGTATAAAATCGAGACAAGTCACAAAAGAAGGGAAATTGAATATGGATTCTTATTATTGTCTTGGAATATCACTTTCGTTTCAAAGTTGCGAGGATTTTGATAAAATATACAAAATATTTTGTGAAGTTTTGAGGTTGTAAACAACCCATCCCCATGACAACAAATGCGATTCTGAGGTAATGCATTTTCCCATAAGAATACATATGTATTTAGGATCGTTTAGATGCAATTGACAATATGAAGAGGTGGAAATATTTCAGAGATTTTAACTATTACTGCCGCGTGCAATTTTTAGTGCATGAATTGCAGGAGCAACAAATATACGTAGCACCGTAATGAATTAATGGAAATGGATGAGTAACTTTTTGTGTAACAGTTCGGATTCTTGATATATTGAATGAATTAATTTCCAAGAACAGACGTAGAAAATCTTGCAAACTTGAACATTAATTTGAGACAAGTTTCATAAGAAGGAAATTCGATAAAGATTCACATTCTTATTGTTGATCTACTGCTTCCAATATAGACTTACGAAGGGACGGAGAACAAGCGTAATGTAAAATAATCTCGATAACGCGGCGCTAAAGGTTTTATACTTTAATATTCCGGTACGTAAAAATAATTAAAGTCCTCGCCAGGGAAAATACTTATACGAAAGCGGTAGATGTCTATAAAAGATATAGTAGACATAAAATTATTTAAACGAAAACTCAGTTTTGTATTGAAATGTCATTTTACTCTAGATTTCTTAGAATACATGGCTGAAAATAAGAAATGCTTCATATCACGAACGCTTTCTCTTCTTATTGCATTTTTTTTTTAATTGTACTACAATTTTTGTTGTATTGTTCTTGTTTAATGTATTCTAAAATACTGTAATGCATAATGTAAAATCTACTGTATGCCTGATACTGTATTGGTATTTTAAGTGTCATATCCTTATATATATATATCTAATAAGTATGGAACGATGTATGTTTGGAATCACAAGAAGAGACAGGAAACGCAACACCTGGGTTAGGAAGATGACAGGAGTGACAGACATCATAGATATGGTAAGATCACTGAAATGGATGAGGGCAGGCCATGTTGCAAGGAGAAACGACAACCGATGGACATCAGCAGTTCTCAACTGGATACCAAGAGACGTGAAGAGACCAAGAAGAAGACCAAGGGACCGATGGAACAGAGCACACGCTTTCGTGTGAAGAATGCTTGCAATGTACTTATAACTACAAACTATAGTTTGTGGACAATAAAATAACAAACTAAACTAAGTACCCATCGCAGTGTTACAACCAGAATCAAATTGAATACAAAGCCGTTTACAAAAACACTTGTAAAATCTTTTTTTAACGACGTTTTCACCCCATAAGTATTGCGATATTGAAAGTGTTAGCATTTATATCTGCGCAGACAATTACAAATCATAATTTTAATTACTATCATAATTCAGATACAATTATTCGTACAAAATGGTCAATATATGTTATCAAGCATTAAGATATATCAGAAAATATTTTTCTTAAGACGACAAAAAAATTAATAAAGATGACGACTGCGATTTCTGTGGTGTCACTACTACAACGGCGTGCGATTGTGCGCAAAAGCGATCCGATGTGATCGAACTGGATTTATTTTATTCACTAAATCCTGATTCAAGCACATCTATCGCTTTTTCACTTCATCTCGTTCAGCACTGGATGGTAGAAATGCATGGTCTCCGATATCGATCTTAAATACACACAATGTCCCAGTCATGTCGCTATTTTTCAAACAGTTAATTCCTTGGGATTCAGACGCACGACATCGTCGTACAAAAATTAACAACTTTACCTTAATCTTTTAAATATACATACTTACGCAACATTATTCTCTAACAAACATAATTAATTAACTACAATTTCAATGAGGGATATAAGTAAGTGCATACTGTTTTTGGCGCTTCTGCGATGGTAGGGTCACTTCAGACCTTTCCAAAACAGCAGATGAGAACTGGACGGCATGTTCTTCATACTAATGCCGGGTAGAGTGATCACGACAATCCAAGTATTGATCACGGGATGAGTATCTACAAACACTTCTATGTTCTACATAACCTATATCATATACTAGTAAAACCCCGTCAAGCATGAAGGAACTTAATTTAGTTTAAAAATGTATCTATTTTGTATATATCAGTTCCTCCAGAAACAGCCGTCGTAAGATCAGAATAACTCAACATATTTCCTAGCATTATATATAATATTTATTCTACCGTTTTCAAGTCATGAAATGATTTGAAAAGGAAATAGATTACAAATCTTCTTTGTTTGGAATTATTTCATACATTGCAGCCGTAGCAGTGTGAATTGTAAAAATTGTATCCGAATTTTATTATGATAATAATAATTTTTATTGTTATTTATTCTTTCGGCGAGGTTAGGCCGAAATGCTCTCTCTTCCACCTAACCTCTTGGGATATTTCCTTGTAATCCTATTAATATTAGATAAGAAACTGAAATAATTAGCTAAAACTAACCTAATTCTATATTTTAAAATCTCAACAGTATTTCAGACATGAGCAAAAGAAAAGTTCTAAATACAGTATCTGAAATATTGCTAATGCAATCTAATACGTAACTAAACCTACTAAGTTACCTTTCTTTCCTTTATAAATATAGATACTTTGAAAATCAGTAACATTTGGGTTGTGGGGGAAGAACTCATCATCTGAGGGTTTTTTGAGAAAAACCCACGATGCTGGAAAACGCCAACACAAGAATAACGGCGAAAACGCAGAAGTAATAAATGCAGAATAAGAAAAGGATGATTTAGGTGCATTCAAGAAATTTGTATCGTCACTCGTGATGGTGGAACGCACATGTGTTCCTCCTCGGATGTATGAATAATATTGTAACTCTGAAAAAGGGGCTATGCTCCGTAGTAAACGTTTTCGAAAGAAAACAGTTGCGGCTGAAAAAATCCCACAATATTAACGGAACGGAAATAAAAGTAGCCGACTCGGTAGAGTATCTTGGAACCACTCTTACGAATAACATGAACTGGAGCAAGCATGTCCGAAACATTTGTGCTAGAGCAATTAGAAAGCTCGGTTTCATTAGGCGTATTGTCGGTAGATGTGACGAAAAAGTTAGAGAGCGATGTTATTTTACGTTAGTTAGGCCTCATCTGGAATATGCATCAAGTATATGGGATCCGGCAGACGAAACATGCACCCGTGAACTCGAGAAAGTACAACGGAAAGCGATACGTTTTGTTTAAAAGTGCTACGACAAAGAATTCTCTCAGACGCAGGTTGGGAATCCTTAAAAGATAGGAGATTACGACTGCTTGATACATTTTAGGGAAGGTACGTTTGCGGAAGAGGTACCGTAAACTGGGGCTACTTGAGCCCTGGGGGGTTACTTGGACCCGAAGCAAAAAAAGGCTGGAAATGGCCAAAAGAAAGACATTTTGCAGTAAAAGTGGTGTCAAATAGACTGAAAAATCGTCCGAAACTTACTAAAAGGGGGTGTTTTTTATCGCCTTGTATATACTTCTCACAATTTGTTTGCCGAAAATTATACAAATTCCTAGACATCATTATTTCACATATGGTTCCATATAGTGTTTTCGATTTATTCATTGAGTTTTTGTAATTAAATGATAATTTAATGGCCTCAGAATGTTTCTAAAGAGTTATATTTCCAGACCCTATGTCCTACTGAGGCCCACTACATATTTACATTGTTTAGTGAGTGGAAAAAGGAGCTTGGGTCCAAGTAGCCCCAACCTGGGGGTTTCTATGACCCAATTTAAAGAACAAAAATTGTATTACAATCAGCGAAAAATTTCGTTCAAAAAAGCTTTTAAATCATCGAAAAATATCTAAAACATAGTAAAAAATTTGTTATCAGCACAGGTTATGGAATTTAGGTATTGTTTTGTTCGGAAAGTCCAAAAAATTAGAAATTTTTGGTCCAAGTACCCCGGGTTACGGTACCCCAAAATAACTACAATATATACCCTAAAATAACACAAGGTATACAATACAAATACGATTATGAAATCATAGGGTCAACTTATGTGAGGGGAGGAAGTATTCTGCATGGCATTCACCCTTGTCGGGAGGAAAACCCCTCCAAAACCTCCCGAAGGCAGTTCGTCGTACAATTTCACATACAATTACAATTACAAACATATATGCATTGATTACAATTCCTAGCCATATCATTATTATTATAACTTACTATACACCCAAGTTGATTATCAAAAAAAATATATTTTTAAGGCATACATTTTACAATCTATTTGACCGTTCAATTTTCTAATTCTATTTATGAGAACGCTACGGGATTGGGGAAAAGGTTGTAGGACTCGAGAACTCGACTTAGACTCGAGAGTTCTCGAGAATTCTCGAGATTATATTCTCTCTCGTGTATCGAGAGAGAATATACTCGAGAGTTGATTTGCTTAATCCTAATAATTTACCACAAAGTGTCGCCTTGATTACTCAGATGCATCGGAGGAATTGTACTCAATTCAGAAAGAATTTCAGTGTCTTAAATTTAATAAACTATAGAATCGATTACCCTCCAATTAGCACTCATTGAAGGAAGCACTGAAATCACAACGTTTTGAGGAATCGCGTAGGAATTGTAACTACTGAAGAAATCACATAAGTCACAAACTAAGGATTGAAATATCCTCAGCTTCCATTGATTGCTCATAAACGTAAAATATTTTTAAATGTGGTACAAAGTGACTGAATGATCGAAATAGGAATGCGACAATTAATCTTCCACCTTTAAGGCTACCGAATTAAGTACCAACTCATAAACGCAAATAAAGATGAACTACAGTACTGATAATACATTTCAAACACTTCGTCTCTGGCGACCAATGTTCTGTGCACTTGACTAACACGGAAGACCAAGATCAAACCGACAGTAGAATTCGCCCGGAAAGAGAAATGTTTATACCCTATGTCCCATAACTTAAGTCTTACTTTTCGAAACCAATTTGGTTAGAAGTTTTTAATTTTTAGTTTTCCTTCTGATAGAGAAGGATCACCGGAAGGTGATCTAATTAATGCAGTTTCTATAATTCTTTCTCTAATGTCATAATTAAGTTTTTGAATCACTTTTCCAAGAGAAGAATTGCAGCCCTGTCGAACCCGGCAATGGTTACCGATGAATTCCCGCAACAACGCTTGTTTACGCGTTGTCACAGTATAGCTTATCAGGATTCATAAGACTGAATAAATAGACATTTACCCGTACCACATAACGTGCAATATCAAACTACCACCCAACACCAAGCTAGTATCCTTTGACATAAAAAATTTATATACGTGTGTACCTCCTTATGAGTCCCTCTTGTTAACTGAAAAACTGCTAAAAAATGTCAATACTGATCCCTGTTTAACCCAAGAAATTTGTAAACTATTAAATACTTGCCTTCTCAAAATCATTTCTTGTTTAACGGTGAATTTTATAAACAGAAGACGTTATGTGTTACAGGTAAATGTCTATTTTCATTTTCTCAGTTCGTTATGGCTTCCTACCACAAAGTCTTGCCAGAATCTTCTGATAGACTGAATATAATTAAATGAGAGACCAGCGTTCGTATAAAGAAAGGGAATATTGATAGTAAATTGACCTATTGCATGCGGATCACAAGAGTAACATTTAATTCACATATTAACTTACCCAAAAATGACAGACGTAAGGTTCGCTCAGGAAGTGCAGGAAGGCCCAGAAATGAAGACCAAACTGTAAAGAAGACTTATAATTAATAATTTCGGAAGTTCATTCAACATATACCTCTTCGAATATTCCCTAATCACACTTAAATGAATCATACTTTATTAATAATAAACAACCTTACACGATAAATGGTGCAGAATCCTTTGCTTAGAAGAATTTCGAAGGATTCTTTAGATAATTCGCCGAAATATTGAACTATCGGGGAGACTAACATTTCTCCATGTAGAAAGCGCTCAAAGTTCGATATAAGACTTCAAAGGTAAGTGTCACGGTGTGCTTCCATAAAACTTAAAAGAAGGGCGGTCTTACGCTATTTGTTGAGGAATTGACACTCCTATCTGAGATCCAATAGCAGCACAGCGCTCGGGAGCAACTTTCGGTTCATACAGGATGTTATTAAAAAAAAGAACAGCCCCTCGTTTGCGCTATAGCAGCCTTCTGCGCAGTATGAAACTGCATTTCAATCATCCGATCCGAAAGCGGTTTATTTCCGAAGTGAATGCCGAATTAAATGCCGAAACATACAAACTATACTCCTACGATATTTTCATTTATGTTTAAAGTAAATCAAAAAAATACATGGTGGATTCAATTTAGAATAGCTTTAGGTTTTTTGTAGATTGTTAAACTACAAGATCAACTCAATATACAGCAGATTAGGAGCTAAGAAATACATTTTATTGCATAATCGATTTCATTGTCTCTAGTAGCTGAAGATACGGAAGCTTATTCATAATTTTCTTTTCCGAAATAAGGCTTTCCATGATGAAGGTACGATTAAATATTTATAAAACTATGGCGAATGTATATAAACATAATGACGATATATGTAAAAATAATTATTTCTTAGCACATTTTAATTTGCAAAATTAACGTGAATTGTGGACAAATACCTTATAACGTAACTACTTCACAAATACTCCACAATAGCATTTACAATTCATATTTATAAGCTTAGACGTTATGTAGAACTTTATTTGAAATGAAAGTTTTCGCTTATTTCTTTAGATTCCGAATTGTTAACGTAACTATGTCTTCATAACCCTAGTAGAGAATGGAGGACAAATTATACTATCAGACGCATACGAGCATTAGACAGAAAACGTGTATAAAAGACTTGATAGTTCTCTGCCATTTCCTTAATTGACTTCCACACTGTATCTCAAAGACAGGCCGAAATAGTGTCGGTCGTTTTTCTACGTTAAAACAGAGTATATCAATCATTGAGCGCAAATACATTGACGACCAAAAGGATCATGACCCATGCCAGAATACAGTATCATCTGATTTGTTTACGCTGGACATTCAATTGTGTCTAAATTGCAGTAAAATTGAGAGCTTTTCCTATAAATCCGTGAGTACTGTTTTCTGTAAACCCTTACTTATCAATATTCACTCATTCTCCAAACGGTTGAGAAACGTATGGAGTTATTCGTTTTGGTGGAATCTCGAAGAAGGAAATCGATAGATAATCTGCTTTCGCTGGCCCTTACCGGTGAGGTTATAAGGTTTTCGTGTGAAATCTTGGTGATGTGATGATTGTCCCGGATGTTATGCGACCTTTTTCCCGCTCGGGTTATCGAGTTGTTTTCCTTTCGTCAATTGCGTTACATTGGAAATGTCCTTAGAGAATAAGTAGCTTTATGTGATTGAGAAGAAAATTCTTTTTTTCCCAACTCTTGGCCAGGGGTTAATTTCATTTCCTCCGTTTCAGTGGGTTCGATTTATTTTTTTTTCTACGGAATTTTTCTTTCGTATTTGGGATGGAAACGAAAAAGTTACTCTCCAAGATTTCAATGTATTCCTCTTTACTCTACAGGTAATCGTTGGAGGAATCTAATTCTTTCGTGGATAATTATTCTTTCCAATATTTACAGCGGTACTTCTCGAGAGACAAAAACGTCAAAGAAAAAACTAAATTCATTAGCGGAAAGTAGAAAAAAGACCGTTCCCCTTGGGTTACTAAATGGATATTAAACAGGACGTATATTGTGAATAATATGGGATGAAGTAAGTAAGTGATGAAGGGGGTGAAGCGTTGAGAGCATTCTCTGAAGTAGAGAGATTCGGTGAAAGATTGACGCCAATTCAGGAATAAAATATTCATAGGTTGTTTTAATATGAATGCTGAATTATGGTGAAAAAACCAATCAGGTAAGCGGTTGAACGTTCATAAAATTTACGTTTTTCATAGCTAATGTGAAAAGATTTTAATCTTTAAGGATATCAGATGGTTTGAAGTGAATCTTTTGCTGTGGTTCTGTTAAGTAGAACCATATACGAATTAGTGCGGTTGCTTTGAAAAACTGATTTATATTCTGATATAAAGATTAGTTGAAGCCAAGTTTTCTTGTGATGTGTTTCATTTTAATAATACTTAATACGCTTTCAATTTTAGACCCTTTTATCTACATAAATTTCCATAATACAGAGTGATATGAATCACATTATTACGTAATTCCAGTGCAGGTTGTGTCTAAAATCAGGTAATAATTGCCAAGAACGAGGATAAAGGGAAAGGAATTTTCAAAATAAAAGATGATTCCCAGAGTCAACGAACACGCGCTAGACCAGGAGTTCATCATTTAATCTTTATTTTTCCCATCTGCCTTTCAGTGGGTTATTCTGTACCCCTTATTAGTTAATATAGGAAAATGAATTTAATTTGTACACGACCCTACAAAGGAAGCTGCGGGGGAGATTCACCACACCCAGGATAGAGGAAATTTGGCAACATCGGTAATTGGCGAGCTGTTCGATTCAGCCATTGCGCAGTTCTTGGGCGGTTCCAGGAAATTCCTCGAGGAATCCATTGGCAGAGTGCTCAGCCAATCAAAGGATCCCGTTTCGATAATTATAGGAAAAGGTGCATTAGTTCCCTTGAAGTACAGTTAAAACTTCTCCTCTACAGTGGAACGGCACGAATTCTTAATCAACGCTCAAAATATATCCACCGAAATTGTCCTACTTCATTTTTCTTTTTAGAGTGATTATTTTAATTCAAGCAATATGCAAGAAACATAATCTGGGAGTTAGAACAAAGACGGAATTAAGGAGAGATGTGATAGAAAATATTAATATACTAGTGAACGTCGAGCATGACGGAACTTAATTTAGTTTAAAAATGTATCTATTATCGTATATATTTGGTCCTCCGAAGCCAGAAACAGTCCGTCGTAAGATCAAAATAACTCAATATATTTCTCAACATTATTTATAACATTTCTTCAACTGTTTTCAAGACATGAAAGCCTACTTTACGAACATTTCTTATAGAAAAATATAAGAACTGGTTATCCCCGTGTACTTATATGGGATAATTCATGAAATCGTCAGACCATTCCTTCTAACTTAATTCTGTAAAAGAAACGACCTCTGCAAGTCGTGAAAACGTACTTTACGTTCATCTCTTATGGAAACGTATTATGGGCTCCTGGGTACGAACCCGGGCCTTTACAGAGATGAGAATGGCTTTCCTGGGGGTTTCAGCATCGTAGAAACACAATGCATTTTGTTTCAGATCTCTAAGTAAAGCCGTTTTTGAGATAAATAGGGGGACGGGCGGACGGAGGGACAGATGGGCAGACATTTTATTTTGTCTCCCAATACTCCATCCAACTACACCGAAACCTCAATCGATCTTCATCTTTTCAATGACTTTTCATGAAGTTTTGCTGTTGTTTGTACTCGTTTATTATTTTTATTCTTTTACTGTCTTCTCGACACTAATAATTTTTCTTCCAACTTGTTCGGGCCATCCGTTAAGGAGTAAAAGTTAGTTCTCATATGCATTCTCTTGGGAAGTATTTTTCTTCATCTTGCAGAATTGTACGTTTGCTGGTCGACGTGATCTCAAATAGAAGACGCAAAATGAAATTTCGCATATATGGTTGTTCCCTGTTAGTAGATAATTCTCCGCTCCTTAGGTTACGGAGTTTTCAATCGACATTAAGAGAGTAGAGTTTAATTTCTCATTCGTGAACCGTTCATTCAATTTTTGATCTGCGCACTGGAGAAAAAAATATATGTACTTCTCTGGATTGTACGAAAAAAATTTGCATTAAATTCTTGCCAGTTTTGTGGAAAGAAAGGTTTCGTAAAAATTTATAAACAGTATCAATAGCAGAAAATGTTACTAGCAAGGTTAATAATGGCAACATTTTTAAGAATATATTTCGTAATATAAATGTATGATTCGATGGTTTCGACCTTAACTTGGTGGTATTCCATTATCAAAGAAAACAAACAGGTGAAGAAACTACACACTTTAATCTATAACTTACAACAAGAGGGTATAGTTTAATCACTTGTTCGTTTTCTCTTATAAATGTTAGATTTCTAATTAAAAATATTACTTATTTTAATTTAACTTTGTAAATGTTATTCAAAGAACACAATAAATTGTTTGATTATNTAGGACAATTTCGGTGGATATATTTTGAGCGTTGATTAAGAATTCGTGCCGTTCCACTGTAGAGGAGAAGTTTTAACTGTACTTCAAGGGAACTAATGCACCTTTTCCTATAATTATCGAAACGGGATCCTTTGATTGGCTGAGCACTCTGCCAATGGATTCCTCGAGGAATTTCCTGGAACCGCCCAAGAACTGCGCAATGGCTGAATCGAACAGCTCGCCAATTACCGATGTTGCCAAATTTCCTCTATCCTGGGTGTGGTGAATCTCCCCCGCAGCTTCCTTTGTAGGGTCGTGTACTATTGAAATTCATTTTCCTATATTAACTAATAAGGGGTACAGAATAACCCACTGAAAGGCAGATGGGAAAAATAAAGATTAAATGATGAACTCCTGGTCTAGCGCGTGTTCGTTGACTCTGGGAATCATCTTTTATTTTGAAAATTCCTTTCCCTTTATCCTCGTTCCTGGCAATTATTACCTGATTTTAGACACAACCTGCACTGGAATTACGTAATAATGTGATTCATATCACTCTGTATAATGGAAATTTATGTAGATAAAAGGGTCTAAAATTGAAAGCGTATTAAGTATTATTAAAATGAAACACATCACAAGAAAACTTGGCTTCAACTAATCTTTATATCAGAATATAAATCAGTTTTTCAAAGCAACCGCACTAATTCGTATATGGTTCTACTTAACAGAACCACAGCAAAAGATTCACTTCAAACCATCTGATATCCTTAAAGATTAAAATCTTTTCACATTAGCTATGAAAAACGTAAATTTTATGAACGTTCAACCGCTTTCCTGATTGGTTTTTTCACCATAATTCAGCATTCATATTAAAACAACCTATGAATATTTTCTTCCTGAATTGGCGTCAATCTTTCACCGAATCTCTCTACTTCAGAGAATGCTTTCATCGCTTCACCCCCTTCATCACTTACTTACTTCATCCCATATTATTCACAATATACGTCCTGTTTAATATCCATTTAGTAACCCAAGGGGAACGGTCTTTTTTCTACTTTCCGCTAATGAATTTAGTTTTTTCTTTGACGTTTTTGTCTCTCGAGAAGTACCGCTGTAAATATTGGAAAGAATAATTATCCACGAAAGAATTAGATTCCTCCAACGATTACCTGTAGAGTAAAGAGGAATACATTGAAATCTTGGAGAGTAACTTTTTCGTTTCCATCCCAAATACGAAAGAAAAATTCCGTAGAAAAAAAAATAAATCGAACCCACTGAAATGGAGGAAATGAAATTAACCCCTGTCCAAGAGTTGGGAAAAAAGAATTTTCTTCTCAATCACATAAAGCTACTTATTCTCTAAGGACATTTCCAATGTAACGCAATTGACGAAAGGAAAATAACTCGATAACTCGAGCGGGAAAAAGGTCGCATAACATCCGGGACAATCATCACATCACCAAGATTTCACACGAAAACCTTATAACCTCACCGGTAAGAGCCAGCGAAGGCCAGCCAGGCTGCTATAGCGCAAGCGTGGGGCTGTTCTTTTTTTTTATTAACACCCTATATAAACCGAAAGTTGCGCCCAAGCGCTGTATTGCTATTCAATCTCAGTTAGGAGTGTCTAATCCTCATCAGATAAGAACGCCGTTTAAGTTTTATAGAAGCACACCGTGACACCTTTGAAGTCTTATATCGAACTTTGAGCGCTTTCTACGTGGAGAAATGTTAGTCAACTCGATAGTTCAATATTTTAGAGACAGATTTTAAAGAATCCTTCGATATTCTTGTGATGAAAGGATTCCGCACCATTTATCGTGTAAGGTTGTTTTTCATTAATAAAATATGATTTATTTGAGTGTGATTAGTGAATATTCGACAAGGTATATTTTGAATGAAGTTTCCATATTTTTAATTATTATTCTTTTTTACAGTTTGGTCGTCATTACTGGGTCTTCCTGCACTTCCTAAGCGAACCTTACGTCTGTCATTTTGGGGTAAGTTAATATGTGAATGAAACGTTACTCTGGTGCTCCGCATGCAATAGGTCAACTTACTATCAATATTCCCTTTCTTCGGACGAACGCTGGTCTCTCGTTTAATTATATTCAGTCTTATGTATCCTGATAAGCTATATTGTGGCAACGCGTAAACAAGCATTGTTGCGGGAATTCATCGGTAGCCATTACCACGTTCAACACGGCTGCGATTATTCTATTGGGAAAGTGAATTAAAAAATAACCTAGTCATTAAGACAGGATTTGGTTTTAATGATGTATGCCGTGCTTAATAAGTGCGCAATACGTCCGTCTCCAGAGAGACAGAACCTTTCGACTGTCAATTTGGGTAAGGTTATATGTGAATTTAATGTTACTCTTGTGCTCCGCATGCAATAAGTCATTCTACTTTCAATACTCCTTTCTTTGGACGACGCAGATCTAAAGGGTTGCGAGTGCGTTTATATTGTGGCACTGATTAAAATTTAAAAAATAATTAGAACAATATGAAGAGAATAACAGAAAATGCATTAATGCAATTACTTCTCGGCGATCCTTCTGGGAATTCATCGGTAACCATTACAGGGCTAGGATTCTTCTCTTGGAAAAGTGATTTAAAAACATAATTAGGACATTATAGAAAGAATTATAGAAACTGCATTCATTAGATTACCTTCCGGTGATCCTTCTCTAGCACAAGGAAAACTACAAAAGTAAAAACTTCAAGTCAAATTGGTTTCGGAAAGTTAGACTTAAGTTATGGGACGTACGGTCTAAACATTTATGTAGCGATCAGAACACTTTCTCTTTCCGGGCGATTTATAATTTCGGATTGAATGAGATATGCCGAGTAAGTCAGGTGCACAAAATATCTGTCACCAGAGATGCTGTGTTTGAAATGTATTATCAGTACGGTAGTTCATCTTTATTTGCGTTCATGGGTAGGTACTTCATGCGGTAGCGGAAAGGTGTAAGATTAAATGTTGCGTTCCTATTTCGATCATTGTTTCATTTTGTGTTAACTTATTTAAAAAACTTTTGCGTTTATGAGCGATACGAGGAAGATGAGGAAATTTCAATCCTTAGTTTCCGTAGTGTGTTCCGTATATATTCAGTAATAAAAATTTTTACTCGATTCCTGAAAACGTTGTGATTTCAGAATTTGCTTTCAAGCTGCTAACTTGAGGGATATAATTCCTATAGTATATTAAATTTAAGTCACTGGAATACATTGTGGATTGAGTATAATTTCTCCGATGAGCATTTAGTGGACTCTTTGTCGTAAATTATTAGTATTAAGAAAACCAACTCTCAAGTAAACCACTTATCAACTTTAATAATATGTGTACAGGTTGGGTTCGCGACCTAATGAATGGAACTTTCATTATTCCTATCTATCGTGTTTTATTTCTTCTGACGGTGGAAGTACTAATCTATATACGACGAAAAATATATTAGTTTCAGTATTCCGTACACTACAATTTCACGTTTTTTTCCATGTATTTCCGAAAGCGAAACTATCGTCGCGCAGAAAGAAGTTACAGCGTAGAGACGCAATCGCGGGAAGATTCTTTCTTTCTAATAAAATTAATATGCAATAATAGACGAAAAGCTACGCCAGAGTGCAATTATGCTACTGATCTCGGATAGGATTGGTCGGAGAGTTCATTAATTATGAACTCCGAAAAATACAGTAATAGCTTTTTACTTACTTAAAGTGTCTATTGGGTGTTTATATTTCTATTGTGTAATTATTGTATGCATGAATGTATTTTAGGTATAAAACTGCCACCAGGCTTCCAGCCTAACCGCAGATATTGTGACGATTAAACGATTAATTAGCAGAGGAGTGCCCATCTTTAAGATCTTTGACTAAATATCAATTAACACATGCTCCATTGGTAGATGATTACAGTGTAGAAAAACAAACAAGAGGAAACCAATTATAAAAAACGCAGAGATGCCAATTAATTTTTGGAATTGTCGCTACTTTGCACGCAGAAAAGTAGGCGAAGAGTCGCTAAACTCAGAGAAAAACGTCGCCAAAAATAGTGAAACATTGTTATAGCTTAAACTCGCACCTGTATAATGACAATAATTATAATAACCAATTCCGATTCGATTTATTCAATTTAGTAAACATAGAATATTACAATAGAAACAGAAGTAATGCTGTGATCGGCTTACAATTATTTACTACGTATCTTATAAAATATTTCAATATAATAATAATAAGAAGAAGAAAAATTACCAAGTATACCGAGTTAACAGCAGAAATAAAAAACAATGGAAATTAAAAAAATGTAACCATAGTTCCCACAATTATATCAACAACAGGGGTAATACCAAAAAACACTGGCAGCAAGTTTAGAAGAGTTAAACGTTGAAGTTAACTTATATTTAATTAAAAAATCAGTAATCCTGGATACCTGTCACTTAAAAATTAATAGTTTCAGGCGTTACTTTGTGGAAGTTCTTCATGGTAGCAAAGAAAAGAGCACACTTTGTCACTTCCACATACATTTATTAAAAACGGCATCACCTGATGATGTTGCACTGCAACAAAACCCGGGTCGTTTTTAATAAATGTATGTGGAAGTGACAAAGTGTGTTCTTTTCTTTGCTACCTGTCACTTAATTAGAACATCTTTAAATGAAGACTTAATTGATATTTAGTCAAAGACAGGTGCTTCAAAGCACGTTGGCACGTGCCTTTGAAGTTACCTGTAGCTCCTGCGCATTCTACGTGACGAATTGTTAGTCTCCTCGATGTTTCAATATCCAGGCAACAGATTCAAAAGAACGCTTACATATTCCCGTAAAAGAAGTAGTCGGCACTGTTTATTGTATTAAGAAGAATTACTCATAATATATATAATTCCCTTGAACGTGATTTTGGAATTTTGGAAACAGTAATGCCTTGAACGAAGATCGCATTTTTTAATTATAACTTTATTTTACAGTTTGCCTTCATTTCCATGGGTCTATCTTCCCTCGCCACCTGAGCAAACATTCCCTTTGGCATTATGTGGTAAGTACATATTTACATATAAAATTTGTCCTGTACTCGGCGTAGAGTGATACTATGCATCATCAGTTATCCATGCCTCCCAATAGGCTCCCGATAGGCAAGTGGGAAAGGTGTTGAACTCTAGTGAAAGCGGTCCAGGTTTGACTCCGGTGCGGGCCTAGGTCCGAAATGGCGTAGGCTGTGGAAGAACTTTTAACAATGTGATACTCTACGTTCTAAAGTATACTTCTCAGTCTTTCTATTATATTTAATACTAAAATATGTATTAATGGTTGTAAAAATCATTGGAATTAATTGTATTCGAAATGAAGTCTTCATCTTTTTTAGGAATGGTAACTTTGATGAACTCGACCCTTTTCGGATGATTTTCAAGTTTGGTTAGAATGATATATGCCGTACTTATTAAGTGCTTTGTCCAGCGAGACTGCGTCCGAACGACCATTGGTATTGCATTTCGTCTTTACTTCTGTTAGTAAGTGGGTTCTTTAGGCAAACAACGGAAGATGCAAGATAGGACATTTTTTCACTTTTTTATTTGATCATTAGGCCGTTAACATGTCAATCTTTTGTCATTCACTAAGGTTATGACCGATAGGTGAAACGTTAATGATTTTGAATTCAAATAAAATTGATATGTTCAAGCGTGACATCGTGGAATGGACACAATATTTCCGAAGAAAAAGACTTCTTGGTAACTTCGACACAATTTTTTATTTTTACGACGCGTTTCGTCAATGATTTGACAGAATATTTACCGGAAGGTGTCAAATCATTGACGAAAC
>KZ308862.1:1772529-1785913 GCA_000376725.2 Ladona fulva
AATAAAGCACCTCATAACTTAAAGAATTATGGGCAACTTAAGAAGTTATAGATTTATATATTTCGGGAAATCAAAGGAAGGTAAACCAGATATTTTTAACTGACATTACACGCTATATTTCTAAACTCGTAGTAACATTAATTGCTATTAATTTATCATTGAGTGTCCATATAAAGAGAAAATTTCGCCATTTACAGTAAGAAGAAAATGCAAGATTGTAGATGGGGCTTATAAGTTTTTATTTTAATTGGGATTATTAGCGATTAACTTGATAAAAATACAAGTTGTATCCCTTTTAAAACCGAATTGCTTCCACTTGCAGCAGCAAAGCATTCAGTAGTGAATTTCTTTGAAATTCCTGTATGTAAAAATCAGTATTACATTCGAAATCGTACACAATTTTTATTCATTGTGATTTACGAATCATATGTTTAACATTGATAAAACTATGCGTCATTAGATGCTAACTGTGTCTCATATAAATCATGCATGCATGAATCTTACGTATCAATTATCGTTTATGCTAAAATATCATCATTTTTTGAAGTAAAAGTTTAGTAAATTTCAGCCTAGTAAACGAGTCGTGTTTCTTTTCGTATAGGCTGTAATGTGGCAATTCCTAATAATACATCTGCGGAAAAACATAATCCATAGAGATGGGGATAACATAAGTACCTACAGACAGACACTTCGGAATTTATATACATTATATGTTATCAAGAATCGCTGACAGGTACTACTCGATATTTCTGCAAAATTTCTATCTACGCCTGTTTTTATGAAGAGGAGGATTTGGTTTATTTGGCTGATAACTTCATAAATAAAAATACATAATATCTCTTCTAAACCCGATTGCTTCCCCTTGTAGCAGCTCAGAATTCAGCAGAGTATTCCTTTGGAATTTCTCCATATACTAATGTCTGTATTAGCATTGGAATCATCATCGGAATCGGAATAGTGGTGTAGCGACGGTATATGACTTATTATTCAAACTCTCAAAATCTTCTGAGAAAGTCGCATTCAAATGTACTTTTGTTCCATTGTTAGCCAATACGGCTCCCACTTTACACACAGCGTTATCAAAACCAAAACTCCAGTCAAGATATTGCTCACACTGTATTTAGAGATGCCTAGGTCTTCTACTAAATCTCCCCTGCTTAATGTAAGATCTTCCAAATCCATGTCCTCTGTTTTTGCTTCAGTTTCAGTTGTTATAGCAACTTTTGCTCGTACTTCACGTAGATTGTATTCAAGACTCGAACGACCACGTTAAATTCTGCAACAAATCTTTCTGCTGTTCTAATTCAAGGTGTCGATTTCATATACACTTTAAACCACCGTTTCAATTGCTATGGTGCGGCGCCTTAAAAAATAAGAATGTTATTCATGCAAAATATTCAATTCTTTCCATTGTAAAAAATACTGCGACACGTCAAATTTAAATAGCTGTCAAAATAGGTGTTACTTGATAATCTACATGAAACTTAAAACGCGCTAATAAAAATCTAGATACAGCTTCAGAGAAATATATAACGAAACCAACAGCGACATCTTATGAGGAACGTGAAAACCAATTAAACAAATTAGTATATGCATTATGTGGTAAGTACATATTTACATATAAAATTTGTCCTGTACTCGGCGTAGAGTGATACTATGCATCATCAGTTATCCATGCCTCCCAATAGGCTCCCGATAGGCAAGTGGGAAAGGTGTTGAACTCTAGTGAAAGCGGTCCAGGTTTGACTCCGGTGCGGGCCTAGGTCCGAAATGGCGTAGGCTGTGGAAGAACTTTTAACAATGTGATACTCTACGTTCTAAAGTATACTTCTCAGTCTTTCTATTATATTTANTAACCTACACCTGCTCTAGTTCTCTATGAAGTTGAGTGCGGATTTGTTTTTGCTTGCTCTACACTTCATAGTTAAATCATGTTATATCCCCTATAAACCCCTTTGCTGGAATTTGTAGATTATTATCCATTAATGTATTTCTAGGGACAAAATTTAGTTAGACTTATATTTGTGTGTTCAATTTTATTATGTCAAAAATGCATAGAGTAATCTGATATATTTTCATGATGACTCGAAGATATTTTGTATATCCTTATAACAAGGAGATATATCCTACGGAATAAGGTTATATTCTACCATTGTATGCCCGGAATTCCATATTCCATATTCTCCCCGAGCATACTCGGCCCGTTTGACAGACCGGAGGTCCGCGGAAATTCCTCGCGAGAGCCTTGGCCTTCCCCCCTCCTACGGTTTTGGGGTATAAATACTGCGAAGGAAGGCCTTTTTTTTTCTTCTTGAGTTCGGGACTCGAACCATACGAACCACGGCACAAATGGTAGCAGAGCGTGGTTATTGCCTTCAAAAAGAGTAAATGGAGAAGCCTACTAAAACAGCCTGGATCAACGACCTGTCTAAAAAAGAAGCTGTCGACTTCTGTTTAAAATTCGGAGTAGCGCACGAAGGTANTTTGTCATTTTATTATTATGAATCGCTTACAGGTACTCTGTGTAAATACTAAGGAACTTCGCTCTGCTCCCGTTTGTTATGAGGTGGAGTGGCGATTGGGTTTATTTGGTACTTCACTTGATAATTAAGACAAGTTGAGCCCCTTATAAACCAGACTGCTTCCTCTCGCAGCTGCCAAGCTTTAAACAGTATATTACTTAGTCATTTTCGTATGTCCTTCTTACGCTCGAAATAATTGAATGCATTTCTTCATTGTTGTTCCGTACCATGCGCTAAACATTTGTAAAACTTTCGGTCGTTTATTGCGAATTATCTCTCATAATAAATCATGTATACATTACTCTTAGGTATCAGTTATCGTTAGTGTTATATAAGCATCTTTATTTGAATTAATAGTTTAATAAATTTCAACCTGGTAAACGAGTTATGTTTTTGGAAGTATAGGTTGAGATTTCGCGATTCATAACAACACTGTTGGTAACACAATTTCCATAGAAATGTGACAGACAGACGGACACTTCGGAAATTATATACATAACATTATATCATGAATCGCTGATCGGTACTACGATAGATTACTGTACAATTTCTATCTACCTGTTTTTATAAAGTGGAGTGAGGATTGGATTCATTAAGCTGTCGACTTGATTAATAAGACAAGTAATATCTCTTATAAATACACCTGATGGTATACCGGCAGAAATTCTCAAGGAAACAGTGAAAATAGCTCCACGACTTCTGATGAAGGTGTACAACACCTGCCTCAGCGCCGGAAACTGTAGCGCTCGCTGGAAGAGAACAAGCCTAGTGCTAATAGACAAGGGGAAAAGGAGCAATAAATGTCTCTTCAAGATACAGACCGATATGCTTGCTAGATTCTGCAAGAAAGACCCTAGAGAAGCTGATAAAACCTCGTCAATTGTCCGCTATTGAGAAAGCTGGTAACTTCTCTGAAAGGCAATATGGTTTTAGATGTGGTCGAACGACCATAGACGCTATGTGGGAGGTTTTAAAAGCAGTTCAAAAAACGCATGGTGCTTGCCAGCAAGCACGGCCAATAGTGCTCCTCGTCACACATGACGTAAAGGACGCCTTTAACTCGGCTACATGGAGCGATATCATTGAGGCCTCGAGAGAAAGTTACCTCCATACCTCCAAATAATGGTTAGGGACTATTTATTATCTATTACAGACCGCAAGGTATTTAGGAGTGGAGTTTGATACGAAACTCACTTTCTGACCTCAAATCAAGAAGTCCTCAGACAAATCTGCAGCAGCAACAGTGGTATTGAGCAGACATATCCAGGACCAGGAGGTCCAAAACAGTGCAAAAGAAGCTTTTGATGGCTGTGATGGAATCCAACTTCTACACGGAGCGGAAATATGGGCCAGTGACCTAAATACTGCAGAATATAGAAAACGCATCGCTGTGGTACAGCGAAGAGGAGCTCTCAGAGTGACTTGCTCATACCGAACCGGTTCTGAAGCGGCCGTGCTGGTGGTTGCTAAGACGATTCCAATCGACCTACTAGAAAAAGAGCGCAAGCGTATCTATGACACGAGACCTAGAGCAGGGAAAGAACAGGTAGCGAGAAAGGAAAGAAAACGCACAATGGAAGAATAGCAACGAAGGTGGGACCAGGAGAAGAAGGGCAGATGGACCCATCAATTGATAAAGCAGCTGACCCCATGGGTAGAGACAGCGATAGGCGAAGTAAATTTTTACGTTACCCAATTCATTAGTGGACATGGGTACTTCAGAGACTACCTATACAAAACGGGCAAGGTATCAACTTCCAACTGCACCCTTTCTGGGGCCCAAAAGGACGATACTGAACACACTGTTTTCCATTGCATCAATGTGAGAGACCAACGGGAAGCAATAGAAGGTATCACCGGTCAACTTACGACCGAATAGGAAAAGAAGATTTGTAACCTAATTTCTTTTTCATGTTAACTTTGCATTATGTACATTGTCACTTCAAATGATTATCAAGCACCTTTCCGGATCTCCCAAGTATTTATGGAAAATGTGATTCCATAATAGAACTAAATACAACTTACTTTGGATGCTAAAGGACATAAAATCGTGAATGAAAATTATGCGTTTATTAAATGATGTAACAAGGTTACTAGGAAAAAGAGGCTGGAATACAAAAACTTTGGTCGTCTTTCAAATCCTGATTAGGCCATGTTTCATGTAGATATTAGTGTTTAGTGCACAAGGTGAAAGTATAAAAGAGAATTTTGCTCGTTAGGACGTGTACCTAGGAATATTCCAAGGAAAAACAGGAATGTTAAAAGTTCCTAAAACGGCTTAAGAAAGTGGTCTAGCTCGATAGGATAACTGGATAATGCGGAGGATTCCGAGTTCGTCCCCTGTTCTTGACTTTTTCGTATCCAACCTCCATTGGGTTTTTCCTATCTTCATTTCTGATCGGCTTCAAATGTAGATGTAGATGTAGATGTATGAACATTTACTATCACATCTCTCCTTAATTCCCTGACTTTCTTTTAATATAAAGTCTTGAAGATAAAGTCTTTTAAGATAAAGTCCTTTTCATACTGGTTGAATAAAAAAGTCGTTCTAAAAAGAAATTAAACTGAATTAATATTGGTGGATATATCTTGAGCGTTGTTTAGGTATTTTTTCATCTCCAATGAAGAGAAGTTTTAACTGCACTTCAAGGAAACGAATGCACCGTTTCCTATAATTTTCGAAAGGGGATCCTTTGATTGGCTGAACACTCTGCGAATAGATCCCTCAAGTAATTTCCCTGAACCGCCCAAGAACTGCACAATGGCTGAATCGACCAATCGCCAATTACCGCTGTTGCCAAATTTCCTAGTAAACTCTAGTCATAATTAAAAAACGTTACGATGTAATTTCAACGGATATTAAATCCGTATGAATGATATTTACTTCGTTTCTCATCATTGAAGCGTTGAATTATTTTTGATCTACACATTTTTCTGTAAATTAGAAAAAGTTTACTTATTTGGACTGTACAAATTAAATTTACTTTACATTCTTACCAGTTTTTCGAAATAAATTTATATCGTTAAAAATATTAAAAATGATTAGTAGAAGAAATTGCTACTAACGAAGTTTATAGAAGCAAAATTTTTAAGAACAAATTCTCTAATATTAATGTAGGATTCGATGGTTTCGGCATTAATTTTGTAGCCGTCCATTACTAAAGGAAATGAACAAGAATCATCATATTTTACTTTGCCACTACGGAGTATAGTTTTTCATTTCTTCCTATTCCTTGATAAATGAAAGGATTCTAAGTAAATAATAACATTTTCTATAATTTGATAATTGTAAATGTTACTCAATTAACGAATGTGCTAAAATGGTTAGAAAAATCTGGTATGTTTTCAAGCTGAGTCGAAGATATTTTGTATATTCTTATAGCAAGGAGATATATTCTAAGTGATAAGGTTTTATTCTACCATCAATAAGTGTATACTTCTTGTGCAAGGGTATTTATAGGCTGGATTATAAAGAGGCAGTAATAAGGAAAAAATTTGTATCATTTTAAGCAGCTGCTTAAAATCATTATAATTGGGTACCTTAGTATTATATTTAAACGATTTATATACTAATATTTTACGATAGTACAATCATTCTATCTGCGGTAATAAAAATGATAATAAATCATTCCTTTGTCATCTTAGTATTATGAATCTCTGATAGGTACTTTGTGAAAGTACTAAAGAATTTCCCTCTACTCCTGATTGTTATGAGGTGTAGTGGCGATTGGGTTTATTTGGTACTTCACTTGATAATTAAGACAAGTTGAGCCCCTTATAAACCAGATTGCTTCCTCTCGCAGCAGCCCAGCTTTCAACAGTACATTACTAAGTCATTTTCGTACCTATTTCTTACGCTCGAAATGATTGAATATATTTCTTCATTGTTGTTTCGTATCATATGCTAAACTTTTACAAATATTTCGGTCGTTTAATGCGAATTATCTCTCATAATAAATCATGTATACATTACTCTCAGGTATCAGTTATGGTTAGTGTTATATAAGCATCTTTATTTGAATTAATAGTTTAATTAATTTCTACCTGGTAAACGAGTTATGTTTTTGGNTCATGTTATATCCCCTATAAACCCCTTTGCTGGAATTTGTAGATTATTATCCATTAATGTATTTCTAGGGACAAAATTTAGTTAGACTTATATTTGTGTGTTTAATTTTATTATGTCAAAAATGCATAGAGTAATCTGATATATTTTCATGATGACTTGAAGATATTTTGTATATCCTTATAACAAGGAGATATATCCTACGGAATAAGGTTATATTCTACCATTAATATGTGTATATTAGCATTATTATTTACCATATAACCCATACAAGAAAAACCCACTTAGATGTGTTGTCCTAAAAAAAATTAATTGGCAGTTTAACATAAATGGTGTAATTGTATACATTAGTGTTACATTTAAACAATTTAATTACTTTCATATTACCTTAGTTTTATCATTCATTCTGTGGTAATGAAAATTAGAGTAAATCATTCCTTTGTCATTTTATTATTATGAATCGCTTACAGGTACTCTGTGTAAATACTAAGGAACTTCGCTCTGCTCCCGTTTGTTATGAGGTGGAGTGGCGATTGGGTTTATTTGGTACTTCACTTGATAATTAAGACAAGTTGAGCTCCTTATAAACCAGATTGCTTCCTCTCGCAGCTGCCAAGCTTTAAACAGTATATTACTTAGTCATTTTCGTATGTCCTTCTTACGCTCGAAATAATTGAATGCATTTCTTCATTGTTGTTCCGTACCATGCGCTAAACATTTGTAAAACTTTCGGTCGTTTATTGCGAATTATCTCTCATAATAAATCATGTATACATTACTCTTAGGTATCAGTTATCGTTAGTGTTATATAAGCATCTTTATTTCAATTAATAGTTTAATTAATTTCTACCTGGTAAACGAGTTATGTTATTGGAAGATTAGGTTGAGATTTGACGATTCATAACAACACTTTAACATAGAAATGGGGCAGATAGACGGACACCTCGGAAATTATTTATATAACATTATATCATGACTCGCTGATCGGTACTATGATAGATTACTGTACAATTTATATCTACCTGTTTCTATAAAGTGCAGAGACGATTGGATTGATTAAGCTATTGACTTGATTGATAGGATAAGTAATATCTCTTATAAATACACCTGATGGTATACCGGCAGAAATTCTCTAGGAAACAATGAAAATAGCTCCAAGACTTCTGATGAAGATGTACAACACCTGCCTCAGCGCCGGAATCTTTAGCGTCGATGGAAAAGAGCAAGCCTAGTGCAAGTAGACAAGGGGAAAGGCGCAATAATTTCCTCTTCAAGATACAGACCGATATGCTTGCTAGATTCTGCAGGAAAGACCCTATAGAAGCTGATAAAACCTCGTCAATTGGCCGCTATTGAGAAAGCTGGTAACTTCTCTGAAAGGCGATATGGTTTTAGATGTGGACGAACGACCATAGACGCTATGTGGGAGGTTTTAAAAGCAGTTCAAAAAACGCATGGTGCTTGCCAGCAAGCACGGCCAATAGTGCTCCTCGTCACATATGACGTAAAGTACGCCTTGAACTCGGCTACATGGAGCGATATCATTGAGGCCTCGAGAGAAAGTTACCTCCATACCTCCAAATAATGGTTAGGGACTATTTATTATCTATTACAGACCGCAAGGTATTTAGGAGTGGAGTTTGATACGAAACTCACTTTCTGACCTCAAATCAAGAAGTCCTCAGACTAATCTGCAGCAGCAACAGTGGTATTGAGCAGACTTATCCAAGTCCAGGAGGTCCAAAACAGAGCAAAAGGAAGCTTTTGATGGCTGTGGTGGAATCCAACTACTATACGGAGCGGAAATATGGGCCAGTGCCCTAAACACTGTAAAATATAGAAAACGCATCACTGTGGTACAGAGAAGAGGAGCTCTCAGAGTAGCTTGCTCAAACCGAACCGTCTCTGAAGCGGCCATGCTGGTCGTTGCTTGGAAGATACCAATCGACCTACTAGCAAAAGAGCGCAAGCGTATCTTTGACACGAGACCTAGAGCAGGGACAGAACAGGTAGCGAGAAAGGAAAGGAAACGCACAACGGAAGAATGGCAACGATGGTGAGACCAGGAGAAGAAGGGCTGATGGATCCATCCATTGATAAAGCAGCTGACCCCATGGGTAGAGACAGCGATAGGCGAAGTAAATTTTTACGTTACCCAATTCATTAGTGGACATGGGTACGTCAGAGACTACCCATACAAAATGTTAAAGGTATCAACTCCCAACTGCACCCTTTTTGGGGCCCAAAAGGACGATACTGAACACACTGTTTTCCATTGCATCAATGTGAGAGACCAACGGGCAGCACTAGAAGGTATCACCGGTGAACTTACGACCGAATAGGAAAAGAAGATTTGTAACCTAATTTCCTTTTCATGTTAACTTTGCATTATGTACATTGTCACTTCAAAAGATTATCAAGCACCTTTCCGGATCTCCCAAGTATTTAAGGAAAATGTGATTTCGTAAATGAACTAAATACAACTTCCTTTGGATGCTAAAGGACATAAAATCGTGAATGCAAATTATGCGTTTATTAAATGATGTAACAAGGTTACTAGGAAAACGAGGCTGGAATACAAAAACTTTGGTCGTCTTTATAATCCTGATTAGGCCATGTTTCATGTAGAGATTAGTGTTTAGTGTACAAGGAGAAAGTATAAAAGAGAATTTTGCTCGTTAGGACGTGTACCTAGGAAATTTCCAAGGAAAAACGGGAATGTGAAAAATTCCAAAAACGGCTTAAGAAAGTGGTCTAGCTCGATATGTTAACTGGATAATGCGGAGGATTCCGAGTTCGTCCCCTGTTCTTGACTTTTTCGTATCCAACCTCCATTGGGTTTTTCCTATCTTCATTTCTGATCGGCTTCAACTACCATCAAAATATCACCCCATCCACGCCCGAATCAACGGAAGTGAGTTAACGATCGCGGTTCAATTGATGCTTTGCTTTATAATAGAATAAGTACGGTAGCAATTGAATCCGACCGTTTTCACTTGCTAACACACCATGGNTGCTGGAATTTGTAGATTATTATCCATTAATGTATTTCTAGGGACAAAATTTAGTTAGACTTATATTTGTGTGTTTAATTTTATTATGTCAAAAATGCATAGAGTAATCTGATATATTTTCATGATGACTTGAAGATATTTTGTATATCCTTATAACAAGGAGATATATCCTACGGAATAAGGTTATATTCTACCATTAATATGTGTATATTAGCATTATTATTTACCATATAACCCATACAAGAAAAACCCACTTAGATGTGTTGTCCTAAAAAAAATTAATTGGCAGTTTAACATAAATGGTGTAATTGTATACATTAGTGTTACATTTAAACAATTTAATTACTTTCATATTACCTTAGTTTTATCATTCATTCTGTGGTAATGAAAATTAGAGTAAATCATTCCTTTGTCATTTTATTATTATGAATCGCTTACAGGTACTCTGTGTAAATACTAAGGAACTTCGCTCTGCTCCCGTTTGTTATGAGGTGGAGTGGCGATTGGGTTTATTTGGTACTTCACTTGATAATTAAGACAAGTTGAGCTCCTTATAAACCAGATTGCTTCCTCTCGCAGCTGCCAAGCTTTAAACAGTATATTACTTAGTCATTTTCGTATGTCCTTCTTACGCTCGAAATAATTGAATGCATTTCTTCATTGTTGTTCCGTACCATGCGCTAAACATTTGTAAAACTTTCGGTCGTTTATTGCGAATTATCTCTCATAATAAATCATGTATACATTACTCTTAGGTATCAGTTATCGTTAGTGTTATATAAGCATCTTTATTTCAATTAATAGTTTAATTAATTTCTACCTGGTAAACGAGTTATGTTATTGGAAGATTAGGTTGAGATTTGACGATTCATAACAACACTTTAACATAGAAATGGGGCAGATAGACGGACACCTCGGAAATTATTTATATAACATTATATTATGAATCGCTGATCGGTACTATGATAGATTACTGTACAATTTCTATCCACCAGTTTCTATAATGTGCAGGGAAGATTGGATTGATTAAGCTATTGACTTGATTAATAAGACCAGTAATAACTCTTATAAATACACCTGATGGTATACCGGCAGAAATTCTCAAGGAAACGATGAAAATAGCTCCACGACTTCTGCTGAAGGTGTACAACACCTGCCTCAGCGCCGGAATCTTTAGCACTCGCTGGAAAAGAGCAAGCCTAATGCAAATAGACAAGGGGAAAGGAGCAATAATTCCTCTTTAAGATACAGACCGATATGCTTGCTAGATTCTGCAGGAAAGACCCTAGAGAAGATGATTAAACCTCGTCTATTGTCCGCTATTGAGAAAGCTGGTAACTTCTCTGAAAGGCGATATGGTTTTAGATGTGGACGATCGACCATAGACGCTATGCAATAGATAGTACAAGCAGTTCAAAAAACGCATGGTGCTTGCCACCAAGCACGGCCAATAGTGCTCCTCGTCACTCTTGACGTACAGAACAAATCTAACTCGGCTAGATGGAGCGATATCTCTGAGGCCCTCGAGAGAAACTTTAAGTTACCTCCACACCTCCTAAGAATGGGTAGGGATTATCTGAAAGATAGGGTTTTGATGTACGAAACAAAGAGCGGAAGTAGGACTAAATACATAACCGCCAGTGTAGCCCAGGGGTCCATACTTGGTCCAACCTTCTGGAATGTTCTCTACGACAGCCTTCTGAGAACAGATATGCCGGAAAATACCTTCTTGGTAGGTTACGCACATGATATTGCTGCAGTGATTGAGGCCCGAAACCCAGAACTGGGTATACTCCAGCATAAACAAGTGATGAGGAGAGTAAATGCGTGGATGGAGAATCACGGTCTGCACCTCGACCTTACTAAGACAGAAATAGTGATGCTTACAAGAAAGAGAATCTGCACCATTACTGAAATGCGAGTGGGAAGCGAAATTACAGAAACCAAGGTGTCCGCAAGGTATTTAGGAGTGGAGTTTGATACGAAACTCACTTTCTGACCTCAAATCAAGAAGTCCTCAGACTAATCTGCAGCAGCAACAGTGGTATTGAGCAGACTTATCCAGGTCCAGGAGGTCCAAAACAGAGCAAAAGGAAGCTTTTGATGGCTGTGGTGGAATCCAACTACTATACGGAGCGGAAATATGGGCCAGTGCCCTAAACACTGCAAAATATAGAAAACGCATCACTGTGGTACAGAGAAGAGGAGCTCTCAGAGTAGCTTGCTCAAACCGAACCGTCTCTGAAGCGGCCATGCTGGTCGTTGCTGGGAAGATACCAATCGACCTACTAGCAAAAGAGCGCAAGCGTATCTTTGACACGAGACCTAGAGTAGGGACAGAACAGGTAGCGAGAAAGGAAAGAAAACGCACAACGGAAGAATGGCAACGATGGTGGGACCAGGAGAAGAAGGGCAGATGGATCCATCAATTGATAAAGCAGCTGACCCCATGGGTAGAGACAGCGATAGGCGAAGTAAATTTTTACGTTACCCAATTCATTAGTGGACATGGGTACTTCAGAGACTACCTATACAAAACGGGAAAGGTATCAACTCCCAACTGCACCCTTTCTGGGGCCCAAAAGGACGAAACTGAACACACTGTTTTCCATTGCATCAATGTGAGAGACCAACGGGACGCAATAGAAGGTATCACCGGTCAACTTACGACCGAATAGGAAAAGAAGATTTGTAACCTAATTTCCTTTTCATGTTAACTTATCATTATGTACATTGTCACTTCAAAAGATTATACAGTACCTTTCCGGATCTCCCAAGTATTTAAGGAGAATGTGATTCCGTAAATGAACTAAATACAACTTCCTTTGGATGCTAAAGGACATAAAATCGTGAATGCAAATTATGCGTTTATTAAATGATGTAACAAGGTTACTATGAAAAAGAGGCTGGAATACAAAAACTTTGGTCGTCTTTCAAATCCTGATTAGGCCATGTTTCATGTAGAGATTAGTGTTTAGTGTACAAGGAGAAAGTAAAAAAGAGAATTTTGCTCGTTAGGACGTGTACCTAGGAAATTTCCAAGGAAAAACAGGAATGTGAAAAGTTCCAAAAACGGCTTAAGAAAGTGGTCTAGCACGATAGGATAACTGGATAATGCGGAGGATTCCGAGTTCGTCCCCTGTTCTTGACTTTTTCGTATCCAACCTCCATTGGGTTTTTCCTATCTTCATTTCTGATCGGCTTCAACTACCATCAAAATATCACCCCATCCACGCCCGAATCAACGGAAGTGAGTTAACGATCGCGGTTCAATTGATGCTTTGCTTTATAATAGAATAAGTACGGTAGCAATTGAATCCGACCGTTTTCACTTGCTAACACACCATGGAATGGAAATTATTTCAATGATCGCAGTTTTTGTTAACTGTCTTAGAGAAGAAAAATGTCCACATAAATATTTAACGTGAGATGAGTGAGAATGTAAGAAATGTGTACCTTGTACTGCTTGCGTCTGTATGCCTTTTATCCGCAGTTATTTGATGGGGAAGGTGTATAGCAATTTAATAGAAAATAATTTACATAAAATGGAGGAGAAATGGTTATCTGAGATATGTCGTTGAAGCAGTCATTACATATTATATGTATAGTCGTATGAAAATGTATTTAACTACATCGGTAAGCTATGCAAGGTATTGTATATAAAGAATTCTATCGCTTCTTGTATGAGAAACTTGAAATATAAGTAGTTTTAGGACAAAACTCTACTTAAGGTAATGTCACGTTATTCCCGATAGAAGGTGTGCATTCTTTTCTTTGTAAAA
>KZ308862.1:1790897-1853710 GCA_000376725.2 Ladona fulva
AACCTTATCTCGGATATTTCACATGGATCTTTAGTAATAATATTTCTATTAGAACTAACCTTTGCAATGTTACGTAAGTGGGTTCAGGTATTGAAAGTAATGAAACAGGAAGTTAACGACTTCGTAAATGTTATTAGGGATTACTTTATTATTCGGTGCTGATAACGTTTTCAGTAATATGTGTAGATTGTTTTAGGGTGCTTTTCATTATTGCTGCCTTAACTTTCATCGATACAAAATTTGAATGTAATTTATTAGTAAATTAATCGAAAGCGAACACCGAAGGGATCTGCGATCGATATTAAAAGGTAATACATTCATTCTTATGAATGTAATTACATTCATTCTTAAAAAAAATATCTATAAACCCGATTGCTTCCACACTCAGCAGACCAGCTGTAATTCTTTGCTATTTGTGTCTGTCTTACAATCCGAATAATTCAGCTAAATTTATACATTATTCATATGCTAAACCTTTATAAAAATACATGTCAGTTGATACTAATATTTTCACACATTAAATCATATACACACGAGTTTATCACACCAGTTATCCATACTGCTCTAACGGCATCTTTATTTAAAGTAAAATTGTGACAAATGTCAACCAAGGAAACGAGTTATGCTTTTGGAAGAATAGGTTGTAATTTGGCAATATTTTGGCCCTCTTTGATGACGATGACAATAAAAGAAATTAATCTTTAAATTTCTTTTTATTTACAATATGACATCCGGTTAAAAGTAAATTTTGATTTTGTAAGGTTTTATAAGAAAATTCTATATTTCAGTAATACAATATTATTTTCTGTAACACCTTAACGGTAGCATCTTTCATAAACAGTATCTTTGTAAGGGAAATTTTATTATCCCGTAGTTACATAACCCACAAAAGATTCTGTTCCCGTGTACTTTATTCTATATTTCTAAAAATGTTATAGCTTTTCATATACTACATTCAACATTGTAATTAGTAACATTTGGCAATCACAGTTTGCACTGTATACAGATCCCAACTGTTAACCAAAAGAAATAACAAGTTTGAAAAATAGCGACATTATCTTGACATTCCTTTCGGATCAGCCGCATGACTTAATTCTGTAAATTAAGCAAACCTTTCCTTAATCCCTGTTAACCAAAAGCTTATATTTCTTCGAAATATCCGATTTAACCTGATCCCCTTAATATTGCACTTTAAGGTGTTTTATCTATATATTGGAATAATCTCCAATTCCCCATGATCAGAGATTTATCATTTCCTTCATTCAAACACACAGTTTCTAATTTACTTTCATATGAAGACACTTGGTATTCTACGAACGATAGTTTATACGATAAAATGTACGATAAGTTGCACGAAATGTTGCACGACAAGTTGTGCGACAAGTTGTCGCCAAGTTTATTTCCCGTTAATGAGTAATTCGCGTTATACATCCTACATAACCATTCGATAAATCGTAACCTTTCCTCCACAATTCCCCTCCTTTGTTTTTGGAAAGGCAGTGGTGTCTAAGAGGAGCAGATTGCTGGTGTGCAGTGTGAAGATGGATGCTGAACCTGAACTGACGACTGTTCTCCCTACGTGTTGATAGACTTAGTAAAATAAATTGGAATGTGAATTAAACGTCATCCAACTAGTATAGCGACATTTATCTTTAGTAGTGATTTGTGTTATTCCTCTGTGAGTGATTGTTCGACTTTGTGTTTACAGCTGTTTTCCTGTTTGTTATTACCAAGCAATTGAATTATATTGATTTTGTCTCGCTATCTCGGCTACATTTTTCCTATTCTTCTTGTCTTGTTTCAACTGTGATGGGCTCCCGGATAGCCAAGTGGACAACGCGTTCGACTTCAGTGAAAGCGGTCCCGGGTTCGATTCCCGGTGGGGGCCCTCGTGCGAAATGACCTAAGCTGTCGAAGCACTTTTAACAATACTACTACTTCAACTGTGATTCCTCGATTTCTCACAAGTGTTCGAATGCCGCAACCTGTGATAGTAACTCGTGGTTTTCTATGAATGCTCATTGTTCTATCTTTTTACCGCAATTGGTAAAAGGTGAGAGAAAAGAATTTTGGTTTTTGCAAAATCAGTGGACCGTATTTGATACACGATGACCATGAGCAACATGTGACTTACCAGGTAACAAAAGGATCAGCCCCCGTATAGTGAGAAGGTTCTCAGGCGTTTGGTGTCTAGAAAAGGAATGCACTTGCACACACAAAAAAAAACAAAAAAAGAAAGACACCCGATAGGACAAGTCACAATGCCCTCTGTGGCCATAGAGTATTACTGGCGCTAATTGGCGCGAATACAAAACACTCATCATGAAATTGCGGTGCAGTGCAGCTTTCGAAGGAGTTTTTGGGCACCAAAGCGTTCTTTCGAATCCTAATTAAAGCTAAGCACATTTACTAGCATTTCATTTTCTTAAAAGTTTCCCCTTGGGAAGAGTGCATTTTCCGATATTTGGCAATATACAGGACCAATACGAAAATGTTTCATAAATTATTGAAGAGGTTTCTTGAATCTTAAAAATTGGTTTCCTACTATATGCAGCGGTCCTAAGAACATACTACGAGTTTATTTTTCCTCTATTAATTATGCCATTTCTCCAATTAAAGGTTATATCCTTAAAAATTACCACCTCTAAAAGACGTACAAAATAGAAGAACAAAATATTTGCAGGGGTGAAAGATTTGGAGGTGACACACTATTAAACTTTTAATTATTGTTTTAGAAATAATGACTCCTTCAGGATTGATATTATAAGTTAATTTGATGAGTAAATAAAATTGGTATTACTAATTAACCTTTCGAACTTATTAAATCACAGTAAATGCTTCATCTTATAAATGTATCAATCATTACCTGGCAATTCAAAAGAAATTCATTATTTTTACATTGAAATCGTCCAATGAATTAACTTGGTATTATTTGACATATATTTCATGTTTAATCAGTGGTTTCATTTCAAATCGATCTATAAAAAGAAGATAGTTGCAATTTCCCGAAAACTTCCAGGTTTGATAATTAGTGGGAAATATGTGAGCATTTTTTGAGATCATAAAATGCAAGGAATTGAAAATATATACATATTGCATTATTGTTAGTGATCAAAGTAAAGTAATTCTAATAATTAAACTCACTNAGGAGGTCCAAAACAGAGCAAAAGGAAGCTTTTGATGGCTGTGGTGGAATCCAACTACTATACGGAGCGGAAATATGGGCCAGTGCCCTAAACACTGTAAAATATAGAAAACGCATCACTGTGGTACAGAGAAGAGGAGCTCTCAGAGTAGCTTGCTCAAACCGAACCGTCTCTGAAGCGGCCATGCTGGTCGTTGCTTGGAAGATACCAATCGACCTACTAGCAAAAGAGCGCAAGCGTATCTTTGACACGAGACCTAGAGCAGGGACAGAACAGGTAGCGAGAAAGGAAAGGAAACGCACAACGGAAGAATGGCAACGATGGTGAGACCAGGAGAAGAAGGGCTGATGGATCCATCCATTGATAAAGCAGCTGACCCCATGGGTAGAGACAGCGATAGGCGAAGTAAATTTTTACGTTACCCAATTCATTAGTGGACATGGGTACGTCAGAGACTACCCATACAAAATGTTAAAGGTATCAACTCCCAACTGCACCCTTTTTGGGGCCCAAAANACAAAATCCGGTACATCGTGGTCGTCCACTGAATCTTCGAGAAATTCGACTATATTAAGGGAATAATGTGTGGAGAAATCCGCATATTGCATTATTGTTAGTGATCAAAGTAAAGTAATTCTAATAATTAAACTCACTATGTACTTCTATTATCTCGTAAAAATGTAGAACTACATGAGCTTTTGCGTGATGGAGCTCTTTTCTGTGTTTAAATGGACTGGACTAATTAATTTGTAATGCTTATAGCGGGGAAGGAAGTCAATCGCACAATGCATAGGCGTACCATCTGTTGGAATTGTCCGTTACTAAAAGGAAGTATTCATTAATTAACCTTCCATTCATTAATTAACCGCTTATTAACTATCCCCATGCAAAAAGAAAATTATCAAAAAGAGCTCTCAACTATTAAATACATTGCAGTGAAAAACGGTTACCCCACTAACACAATTGACAATCTTTTGGCTAAGAAAGAGAGATATCTCGCAATAGATAAAATTTACCGACGTCCTGTGGATATTTGTCCTAAGCCCAAGTGGGTTAAATTAAACTTCGTCAATGATCTTTCATTAAAAATCGCTAACTTGCTACCCAAGGATTCCCTAAGACCGGCATTCAAAAACCGTCTGAATTTGTATAAACTTTTTTGTTGTAATAAGGACAGAATTAACCCCCAATTAAAATCAGGAGTTTACAAATTGGAATGCCTTGAATGTAATGGGGTTTACATTGGCCAAACTGGTCGCAGTTTCAACATAAGAGCTAAGGAACACCAACGCTGCTTTACTAACAAGAATGAGACTTCGCATTTTGCCAAGCATCTACTCGAATCCGGCCATGAGGGAGACTTTCAACCGAAAATCCTACACGTGGAAAGCAAAGGTACTCGCCTCAATTTCCTTGAACAACTGGAAATTGTTTCCCATTCCAATTCCCCGAAATACAAAATCTTAAACGAGCACCTTTTTCCCTCCCACTCCCCGCTGATCTATTCTATCCTTCCCTCCAACGACCAGTACCCTTGCACCGAGGACCCCTCTTCACCTACGCCCCCTCCTTAGACCTTCCCCTCGATCCTTCTTGTATAAATATGCTTTTGAGTTTTGTTTCTGTACCTGAGGATGGCGATCACTCGCTGAAACCGGTCGTCTGAAAATTAAATCTGTGGAAAAAGTACAATCCCGTCTATCTGTTATTTTATTGAGGATGGAGTTCCACAAAACTACGCCTTCCTCCGTGGATTTTATTGATTTTTCAATTGTCCAAAAATCATTAGCAATGAAACTACTGCGTTAGCGCCAGGGAAGCGCAATGTAAATTGGAGTAGAAGAAATGAATTTTCTAAAGGTATATGTGCATATTTGAAATGGTTTAATATACCTACCCATCTTTTCTTCTTCAGTGTTCAGTCTATCGATTGCTTTGCAGCAACTCGCAATTCCTCACGTTTATCTGCCTTCCTCTTCATTTCTGTGTAGCTTTTACATCCAACGTCCTTCATTATCTGACTCAGACACTGCAGACGTGGCCTTTCTTTCTCTTTCCCTTAACTTTTCCTTCCATTATTAATTTCAGGATTCCTTCGTGTCTCAGTAAGTGTCCAACAAACTTAACTCGTCTCTGAACTATTGTTTTCCCTAAGCTGCGTTTTCCCTCTATCCTTTGCAGCACCTCCTCATTCGTCACTCTCTCTGCACATCCAATCCTTAGCATGCGCCTATAACACCAGATTTCAAACGAATTAATTCTTCTTTTCTCCTCTACACCTTAGGTCCACGTTTCACACCCGTATAACCAATCTTTTATCAACTTCAAAATGTTCATTTTCCCACTTGAACAATTTTTCAGAACGTATCTGAATATTTAGTTTTTTAATTTCTTCAAACAGAATATCATAGTCAATTTAAATAACTGATAGTTCTGTAGATAAAAACTGAACCCGAGATTAATTACCTTTACAATGCGCCTGAGTCAAAAAGCACATTGAAAACTGCTACTTCCAGTAATGTTCGCTTCAGACCTTCGTTCTTGTATCGAAAACGTATTTGATAAAACATGTGGCCTCTTTGACAATTTTTTCCATTATACTCGGATTTGATTCCCGTAACTCTGATAATTTTCTTGTTATAGTCAAAGGGAGAAGTTTTTCTTCAAAGTAAGATATATATTGAACGATAAACTCAGCTAAAATAATACCTCTTCCTGTAGGTAGGAATCTGTTCACCTTCAAACTTTTTTATTGTTTTGTTAAAATTAGATGCTTCAAATAAGACAAAATAAATTAATGTTTCAGATAATTCATTATTAAAGAATGATTCCGTGATTTTAGGACGCTTGTCAAAACTTAAAAAGTATCAACGCAGACGCTAAAATAAGTTTAGAACTCGCTCTGGAGCAGGTTGGCAAGCCATCGAACTTTTGAATATCCTAAGAGTTTTTTGTGTTTAATATTAACTTCCTCTCAAAATCCTTCTAAACTAGCCACACGAACGATAAAACTACTAAAATACTAATAACTTGTAGTTATTGTTACTTCTACATCAACTGGCATGGCACAAGATGCAGTGTTGATTGCATTTGATCAAATGTGTGTAATATATAAACATTCTATGGCGTTCAACCCAGAGAGCGAACAGTGTGTGAATTTTAAGCCATCTATAGAAATATTATGTCAAGTGTCTGCAATATGTTTCGCGACACTTGAATTTTATAGACGGGCAAACCTGTAATGGCCTACGTTCTTTAAAACGTGTTATTAATTTCTTTCTTAATTTTCCCGATGTATTTAAGTCAATATAGGAGAGAAGATCAGAATACAGACGGGAGCTTTTCGAAAAATTCATCAGCCCAGAATTTTCTAACGAGGTTGAAGACATCATAATTCCAGTTCAAAACGAACGCGATCTACGAGAGGCGTCGACCAAGCGATATAAGGAGATAATCGCTAGAACAGATAGCTACTTCTGGTCGTTTTTTCCTCGGAGCATTAGAGAGGCTAACAGGATAGATTAGGTATGAATATTTGGTGTTGATACACCCCCTGCCATACGCCAATCGGCGGCTCGCGGCGTAAAATTCTGAATTCTAAAAACTCAGTTTTATCTTCGGTACTCCAGAGGAAGGTTTCTCAAAGCACTAATGTTATTGTCGGATATCCTGATATCCTTTTACTTGAAAATTGGATGGAGACCTTAGTTTAATATTGGATGATATTCATGTTTTAAGAATTGTTCAGATTATGCATGTTTAGGTGAAAGGTCTGAAACGAATAATAAAAATTGTACTGGCGTCTTTTGATCAATGCATGAATGAGATGAGACGAATAACCAAGTTTTACAGCAGTCTGTATGATCACATCTCTTTCTTTGTTAATCCGTCAGGTGTTTGAAAATCAGGTCAAATTATATGAAAGCATCACATATCACATAGAAGACGCAGTCGCCGTAAGTCATTGGAGATAACCTATGACCCACAGACAAGCAAACTCTTTCCTCCTGTGTCTCTTATTACGTGAACAATAAATAAAGTATATGATATTATAGAAATCTGTTCACTAGAAAACAAGTGGTGGAACTGGACTAGTGGAAGATCTTTATCTTTCCTCGTATTCTCAGCTCCGTTAAGCTTTTCCGATAGTCACCAACTTAAAAACTTCACTATGTATTTCAGGAGTGCCACGTGATGTTCTCTGCTAAAAGCTTTCTTGTGGTAGGGTACGGTTTTCTACTGATGCGTATTGTTGCTCTCCTTCAGCTATAGGTGGCTTGTAACAGCTAGAGATTAATTAAATTGTGCTTTCTTTCTCTGCAAATCATAGACGAATGCTGTTTTCTAAAGCAATCGATATGAAAAAAAGCTGTGGAAATAATAACCATCAATATTACGCATTAGTTTTACTTCAAATTGCAGGTAATACATGAAGTTGAATTCATTTAATGGTTCTCAAAAGTTTTCGAGGCCAAGTAGCAATAAAAATGATCACGAGTATATAAGACACGAGAGTATTAACTGTGGATAGGAGGATATCAAAAGAATTCCAGTTTCAGAAACAATTATTGAAACTATTTTAAACATGAATCAGATTACTAAAACACAATATTTTCATTAGTGATCATTAACTAAGCGTACTGATCAATTTTATACGAATTAATCATTGTTTAGAAGCTTCAATTTAGATTAACGAAGCTAACGCATCGTTAATATAGTGAACTAGTCATTATCTAAGCGCAGCGATCAGAAGTAAGAAAATTAATCAATATTTTAATGGAATATATTCCAGGAATTTTAACATTCTTTGCAATGATTTTATTATGACTAGGTATTATTAAGAAATCACTGAATGAGTATGCATCAAAATTATTGAGTGCTCAATTCTTAATGACCGCAACGATATTCTGTTGGCTGAAGGGGGTTATTGCTAGAGTGTCATCGGAAAATAATCTAACTTTGCTCATTAGTTTATCTACTAGGTCATTTATGTTAATTAGAAACAAGATCGGCCCTAAAACACTTCCTTGCGGTACTCCTGATGCGATTTACCCCCACCACAATGTCGTATGTCTAGACTTTTGATCCGTCAGTATCTTTTGACCCGAAGCGCATGAAAATGTGGTAGGGATGTAGGGCCTTCAACTCACCTGCGATCAATACATTACGACCCAATCAACGTTCTCGATTTAAAGGAGTTCGGATGTCGGATGAGAGAGGCGCTTAGGAAGTTCGCCTGGAGTCACCTGCGTGGAGCAGGTTATTCCTTAAAGTGTTGACGTGAATAGCTTCGTGAAAGGACAAAATCCGGTACATCGTGGTCGTCCACTGAATCTTCGAGAAATTCGACTATATTAAGGGAATAATGTGTGGAGAAATCCGCATATTGCATTATAATATACGTCGGAGGGTGTGGTACCGAGCTGAAACGACGTACCTGCAGAGTGCTCCGTGATACTGTGCTTTTACTTGCGGAATTTCGTCTGATATTTAGAACAGTGTTATATTTTTTTGTTTATTAAGTGTTTGGCCCTAGTTTAGTGTTAATTTTGAGTTATTTAGTTAAGAATCGTGATTTATACGTGTGTTTTTGAAGCTTGAGGCTTCGAAATTTCGAGAAGATTCATGGCGCGTACACCTGGATTTCGTATTAGCTGTTAGTTTTGAAATCTAGGGGCAGATAAGTATACGATTAGTCTTAGCTTGGGTTATATTAAGTACATAGTTTATTCTCCTTTTGTATTATCACTTTTCTTAACTGTTATATATAATATAGTAGTTTTGTGTTAATGACTTTTTCCTGTGAGTTTTTAGGATTATTGCTATTTAAAATTATTTGACCTTTCTGGATATAATATGCAAATTTAATATCTTCTTCTTCAGCGTTTAATTTATCGATTGGTTTGAAGCAACTCGCATTTCCTCACGTTTGTCTGCCTTCCTCTTCATTTCTGTGTAGCTTTTAACTATCGAGACATATACCAAAAATGTAGGCAAATGAGAATTTAGGATTAGGTTTTTCTTGGCCTCGCAATGTTTCCAAACTGCTCGGGATTTGCACCTAATTCTCGATAAAGACGAAATATTTTTCAGGATCGCTAATGCATTCATTAATCTCTACATGATTTATCTTCTGCATCTCTCTTGTGGGAAGCTACACTTTTCCGATGGAGCATACTGTTCGGGGTCGTCGTCGACAGGTGGTATACAACAGCTAGATATTAATTAAAATGATTCATCAATATATTATTCTTAACACTGTATTCTAAACTTCAGTAGGAGGTTAAGGTGTTGCGTTGGTGTGTACTTCATACTGTTCGGGATCGTCGTCGACAGGTGGTATATAACAGACAACAGTAATTAAATCGATTGATCCATAAGTTATTCAAGACAATGTATTCTAAACCGCAGTTACGACTGGGTCATTTCATGTAAGAAGCCACATTTCGCTTAGAAGTGGAGCAGTGAAAAATATTTATATTTCCTCGGCTTTCCAGGTTAATTAAGCCTTTCCGATAGCCATAATCTCCAGTACTCCATTTCGTTTTCAGGAGAGCCTCGTTGTGTTTGCAATCTGTTGGGATTTGTATCACGTTCTTGCGTAAGACGAATTTTTTTTTTGGAAGGTCACACATTCTTTTATCTCTACATGATCTCTCTGTTGAAGTCTCTTGATTGTGGTTGTCCTTCCCTTCCACCTCGTCCTCGATAAATAGCTTGCAACAGCAAGAAATTGTATCATTTGATCGATGAATATGTTATTCTAACTTGTATTCTAAACTGCAGTTACGACTGGGTAATTACATGTAAGAAGCCACATTTTGGATATAACATCGACAGATTATTATAACAGCTGGAAATTAATTAGATTGATCGATCAGTATGTTATCGTAACTTGTATTCTAAACTGCAGTTACGACTGGGTAATTACATGTAAGAAACCACATTTCGCTTAGAAGTGGAGTGGTGGAACAGATTGTTTCTTACTCGTCTTTCCAGGTGTCTTAATCCTTTCAAACAGCCACCTGTTCAAAAAAGTCCTTTCAGCTTTCAGGAGAGCCTCGTGATGTTTCCAACCTGCTGCGGATTTGTAACATAATGTCTTTTAATGCCCTGAATATTTCTCGACCGCTCGATCGATCGATCGTGATTTTCTAAGGGTGCGAACTCCTCCACTATATCACTCATAGATTATTATAACAACTGGAGATTGATTGCATTAATCGAATAATATGTTATCCTCAAAATTGCATTCTAATCCGCAGTTACGACTGGGTCGTTACTTGTAAGAAGCAACGTTCCGCTTAGAAGTGGTGCAGAGAAACTGATTCTTAAATCCTCGTCTTCCCAGGTGTTCAAAGCATTTCCGATAGTCAACAACTCAAAAACTCCATTTTGGCTTTCGGGAGAGCCTCGTAATATTCTCTGATGTTGTCTCTCTTGTAGGAGGCTACAGAGCATTTCTTTGTGTAAGACAAAAGCCTACTCGTTTTTGATACATTCCATTTACTTGGAAATAAGTACAGCCCATAAAATAAGACCTCCGTTTCCAGCGACACCATACTATTGCTTATTAGGCCTTCTTACTACCAACACACTGATAACTTCATGTATGTCTCCAAATGCACATTTCCGGGAAACATACCACCGGTTCCGTCGCGTTCTGTCTGTCCGCTGAGTATATCTCGATCTGATGCTGAATATCAGCTGCTGTTCTTGAAGCGGTGTGGGCACTACGTCCTCTGGCGGTTTTTGCATGAGGGCTGTGGGCACATTCACAAGGTTCTGCGTATTTGCATTGACTATTTTGCCCGCTATGCCCCAGGCACGGTGGATAGCAATCCGGAGGATTCGTAGCCGATGATATAGAAGGCGTTGTACGTCCACTGTCAGATCTTCCCCGTAAGATACCGTATTTACAACGTTTGCGTTTTTTTTAATCTCTTGGGCTTATGAGGCCCAACTTACATCTGATTTTCAACAGTATTCCCAGCTGGAGGACTTCTACATCAGTCGTCATTGCCTCTGTAGGAAGTGGACTTCGCAGTGAACGGAGCGATGGTGTTATTTTGAGATTGTTGTAATACTACTGGTATGTCGATCCGTTTATATCTATATCGATGTGTTTGGTGCTTTCTATTTGCTCCACGTCGTCTCCTGTCGCTGGAATAAAATGCCTCTAGATAACTCTCTCTCTCTTGAGTATATCTAGTTAGCCCAGACTCTCTATCGATCGTGATGTTCTCTGCTAAACGCATTCTTGTGGGTCTTCTAATGGTACGTAATGTTGCTCTCCTTCAGCGATAGGTGCTTGTTACAGCTGGAGATTAATTAAATCGAATGATAAATATGTCATCAAAAACACTGAATTCTAAACCGCAGTTCCGACAGGGCTACTACATGAAAAAGGTCACACTATTTTAAGAAGTGGAGCTGTGACACGTATTTTTTCTTCCTCGTCTTTCCAGTTGTCCTAATCCTTTCAAATAGCCACCAGTTCCATAAAGTCCATCTGGCTTTCAGGAGAGCCTCGTGATGTTTCCAAACTGCAGACGATTTCCAACACGTTGTCTGTTAGTGCCCTGAAGATTTCTCAGTCGATCGATCGATCGATAGTGATTCTCTAAGGGTGCGAACTCTTCCACAATGTCATCGGCAAACTGTTGTAACAGCTGGACATTAAATACATTGATAAATCAATATGTCATCCTCAAAATTGTATTATAATCCGCAGTTACGACTGGGTCGTTACCTGTGAGAAGCAACTTTTCGCTTAGAAGTTAAGCAGTGAAACAGATTATAGTTTCCTTGTCTTTCCAGTTGCTCTAAGCTTTTCCAAAAGTCACCAACTCAAAAACTCCATTTCGACTTTCGGGAGAGCCTCGTAATGTTCTCTGATGTTGTCTCTCTTGTAGGAGGCAACAGAGCATTTCTTTAAGTAAGAGAAAAACTAACTCGTTTTTGATGCATTCCATTTACTTGGAAATAAGCACAGCCCATAAAATAAGACCTTCGTTCTAGCAACACCATACTATTCAGAACTAGGCATTCGTACTACGAACACACTCGTGACGTTTCCAAACTTCTCGGGATTTACAACACGTATTAATCCCCTGAATATTTCTCGATGAACTTCCTTAGCTAAGAGAAAAACGTTCCGATAATTGGTGAATTCAATTTATTTCGAAATAAGTACAACTCGTTCAGTAAGACATCATTCCGGCAACACCATTCTATTCATTCGTAGGCCTTCTAAATACGAGTTCACTGGTAACTTCAGAAATATATCTCCATATGGATATATCATGGAAAAATACAGTGGGTGCAGTTCGTTCACTCCCTGTCTTCCGAAAAATGTACATAAACTTCAGTCAGTCGGTCCGTTGAGTAAATCAGGAAATTTCTCGCCTTATTTAGGGGTATTCTGTATTGCTCTCCGGAAAAACGTCTTGATCTACGCAAACACAACTATTTAGGATTCCTTAGGTGAATGTTGGAAATTCAATGAGTTTTAAGCTTTACCGATAGTCAAGAATCCATTTTGGCTAATTTCAGATTCTCTTGATATTCTCTGCGGAAAACACAACTTTCAATTTGCTCTTAACTGTCGAACAACTTGTCGTGCAACTTATCGTACATTTTATCGTAAAACTTATCGTGCAACTTGTCCTGCAACTTATCGTACATTTTATCGTAAAACTTATCGTGCAACTTGTCCTGCAACTTATCGTACATTTTATCGTAAAACTTATCGTGCAACTTGTCCTGCAACTTATCGTACATTTTATCGTAAAACTTATCGTGCAACTTGTCCTGCAACTTATCGTACATTTTATCGTAAAACTTATCGTGCAACTTGTCCTGCAACTTATCGTACATTTTATCGTAAAACTTATCGTGCAACTTGTCCTGCAACTTATCGTACATTTTATCGTAAAACTTATCGTGCAACTTGTCCTGCAACTTATCGTACATTTTATCGTAAAACTTATCGTGCAACTTGTCCTGCAACTTATCGTACATTTTATCGTAAAACTTATCGTGCAACTTGTCCTGCAACTTATCGTACATTTTATCGTAAAACTTATCGTGCAACTTGTCCTGCAACTTATCGTACATTTTATCGTAAAACTTATCGTGCAACTTGTCCTACAACTTGTCGTACATCTTTTCGTGCAACTTATCGTAAATTTTATCGTAAAATTATCGTTCCGCTTATCGTACAACTTATGGTACAGTTCACCAACCGATTTCTCAATTTCTCCTTTTTTATTCCCAATTCTCAACAATTTCTTATAAATGTCATCTTATGCCTCCCCGATAATGGCCCTCTCAAAAATCCCCGTTTCGCCTCAGGTGATCCTGTTGATATTTCTATACTGCACGGGATTTGCATTAGGGTCTCTATTATGGCAGGAAACATTTGAAAATCGGTCCTGTTTTCATTCTCTAACATCTCCGCAAGATTCCTCAGCTGAAGGCTCGCTAGTGGGTATTTGGGGTTTTCGTGCTCTTTCTCAACGACAGGTGACCTACAGATACAATATAGGAGCCTGAACATTTCGATCTACAAAATCAGGAAATATAACGGGACATTGTCCTACGAGGTGATTCTGGGTAATTACATGTAAAACGTCAAATTTTTTAAAGAAGTGGAACGTACAAGTTAGAAGACACGTTTTCCTTATATGTGGAGTAGTGAAGTAAATTCAAATTTCCTCGGCTTTCCAGCTGTCTAAATCTTGACAGATAGTCAAAAATCAATTTGGTAAGAAACTCAAAGTCGAGTAATACCATTTAGCACAATCAATCTTGTCAGTCAGATTATACCTTTACTCATCAGTTTCATCCTCGTGTGATAAATTCGTCCACCACTTCTCTCCCCAAATACGCCTCGGATCTTCTCAATCTTGGCTTAAAATTCTCCCCACCCATCAGCGTCAAGGATTCGGCGATAGAAAGCCTTTTAGAGGATTGAGAAATCTCACTTAACAAAGAAAGCTCAGCAGTAAAACATACAGTGGCGAAGAGCATCCGCAAAAGTGTAAGTTCCGGCAGTAATTATTCCCTTGTACCACACCACAGTTCATGTGTGGAAACGACAAGGAAACGTTTCATTGGAATTTACCCCCACCGTAGGTGAAACAACTCATTGGAATGTATACCAATCATTCACCACTAAAAACTTCTCAAACAATATACCACCTCGGCATTAACCCGAAAACTCCATTTTGGATTTCTGGAGATCATTACGGTGATCTTTCATGAAGAATCCCTTTTGAGACAAAAGATATTCAACTCGTCGGTTATCTTTCGGGTCCTCGACAGATGTCTTAAGCAACAATACAACCATCAATAAGTTATCCTATACAATGTATTCGAAACCGCAGTTACGACTGGGTAATTACATGTAAGAAGATTCAATTGTATTTGATATGGAGCAATGACAAGCATTTCTATTTCCTCGGCTTTCCACGAGTTTAAAGCTTTTAAGGACGTGAATCCATACACTGTAATGTAAATGGCAATTACGACTGGGAATGTAAATTTTAGAATACACGTTTTTCTTACAAAAGGAGCCGTGAAGTATATTCAAATTTCTTCAGCTTTCAACGTGTCTTAATTTTAACAAATAGTCAAAAATCCATTTTGGAATAAAATATAATCCTCCTGATATTCTCTGTGGAAAACACTCTTGTAAGTGGTTTTCCACTCTCCGGTACTGTCCCGGATCTTCAGAGGGAGTTTTAAAGCAACACAAATACATATATTAATCAGATGTGAAAATGTTTTCCACACCTTTCCAGGTGTCTGAAGCTATTCCCAAGATCACCATCACAAAAATTCTACTTCGTCTTCCAAGAGATCCTCTTAGTGGTTTCTCTTGAAGGTTCTCTTGTGAGAGGATACAGTTTTCCAGTGTTTCGTACTGACCCTTTTCCTCGTTGACAGGTGCCTTACAGAAAAACACATCAATTAAGTCCACTTTTAATGTCAACATTGTATTTCAAACTCTTGCAGCATGGTCTCTTTTATGACGATAAACATTTGAAGATCGGTTCTCCATTCGTCCTGTGCGATCTCCGCAGGAGCTCTCTGCTAAACTTTCGCTGGTGGGTGGTTGAGGATTCCATACCATACCTCACGGACAGGTGACTTTCATTTACAAAAAAGGAGACTTCCTATTGCTATAAGCAAATTTAGGAAAGATAACGGGAGTTTTGAATAATTTATGAAACAGCTGAAGCTCGTAAAATTACGAAATTCTCATGCGTCCCTTATTTTGTATACAAGAAAAACTTTATATGATAATGTTGAAATGTTTTCTCTCCATATATATAAACGCTTTATAATTAACAAATAAGCTTTCTAACTGATATCCTAGCATGAAATTGCTACGATTTATAGCGGGGAAACTGCTGAAACCTCTCTACGGTTTCTCACTGCCGGGTACTATTCCTGGTCCACGTAGACAGATGTCTTACAAAAGCAAAACTTTCATTCAATTGATTGATCAATATATAATTTCAAACACCCAGATTCCACTTGATCATTAAATCATAGAAGCCACATTTGTCTAAAAAGAGGAACAGTTAAACATATTTTTATTTCAGCGGACAGACGACGGATAAATTCTTCGATAAGTAATAAGATTCTCCGATAGTCACAAACTCTTAAGCCAAATTTCGGCTTATGTCAGATCATCGTAACATTCAAATCTCAAACACCTAATTCGACTGGATAATGACATGTTAGAAGCCACATTTGTCTAAAATTTGAGCATTGGAACGTTTTCTTATATCATAAGTGTTTTCCGGTGTCTGGCTTTCCCGACAGTCACCAACTCAAAACCTTCTCAACCTCAAAAAAATTAGGCATCCTTACTATGAATACGGTGGTAATCACACACATATTTCCATATTCACAAATCCGAGAAACATACAACGGGTCCAATTCGTGAATCTGCTTTCTTCAGCGAAGTGTACATTCACCGTTCCAATTTCCACGCCTTCCTGACTTTTAATCAAATCCAATGGTAAGATGCTCTAAATCGAGTAATACCATTCAGCACAATCAATCTTGTCAGTCAGATGATACCTTTACTCATCAGTTTCATACTCGTGTGATAAATTTCTCCACCACTTCTCTCCCCAAATAAGCCTCGGACCTTCTCAATCTTGGCTTAAAATTCTCCCCACCCACCAGCCTCAACGCTTCCGCGATACAAAGCGTTCTAGAGGTTTGAGAAATCACCCTTAACAAGGAAAGCCCAGCAGTAAAACATACAGTGGCGAAGAGCATCCGCAAAAGTGTAAGTTCCGGCAGTAATTATTCCCTTGTACCACACCACACTTCTCGTCTGGAAACGAAAACGAAACGTTTCATTGAAATGTACCTCCACCGTAGCTGAAAGAACTCATTGGAATTTATCATCAATACACCTCAATTAAGTCGATATTTATGGTCAACATTGTATATAATACTCTTGCATCATGGTCTCTTTTATGGCGATAAACATTTGTAGATCGGTTCTTCATTCGTTGTCTGTCATCTTCGCATAATCTCTCTGCTAAAGTCTCGCTGGTGGGTGGTTGAGGATTCCGTGCCCTACCTCACGGACAGGTGACTTTCATTTACAATAAAGGAGACTGCCCATTTCAATCAGCTCATTCTGGAAAGATAACGGGATTTTTCCATTCCTTATGAGACAGCTGAAACTCGTAAAATGTTAATGATTAACAACACAATTCTTAAATTATTTAATGTGGGCAGAGGTAACTATACATTACCTTGCTAAATGATCGTATGAGGAATTGAAATAAATTTATACTTTTGAGAGATAAAGAACTCAACGTATCAAGAATTGGTGAAGAGTTCCGTTCTCTCTCTTTCCTTAAGGCTCACCGGATGGGTGTTGTGATTTTCTAGCGAACTCTTCCACTTTATCTTCGAGAGATTATTATAACAGACATTAATTAAATTCATCGATCAAGACGTCATCCTCAACATTGTCTTCTACAAGTACAGCCCATAAAAAGATCATCTTTCCTGCTACACCGCACTATTCATTCATAGCCCTTCTTACGGCGAACACACTGAGAACGTCATATATTATTAGACACACCAGACAAATGAAGGAGAAAGAAATATAGAATAGAATGATGAATAGTACTGAACACTTCTGCGGCCTGGAATCGCTGTTTCGAGAATCTACAGGAAACACTTCCGGCCAAAATGAATACAGTAAACATAACAGCGGCTGCAACCTCAGCAGGAATTGCATCAAGTTGTCTATTGATGCTCTGAATATTTCTCAATCGCTTTCTCTTATCTCTAAACGAACTCTCCTCTGAAGATTCTCTAGCGGAATGGGAGGCGGAGGATTTATACGGTTGCGTACTTTTCGTCTTCCTCATAGACTCGTGGAATATAGCATTAAGGCATTAATGAAATCAATGGATGAATATGTTATTCTCAACATTGTAATCTAAACGGCAATTACGTGTCTTCAACTAAGATGCAACAGATTTCCAAGGAGTGGAGCAATAATTCAAACTATAATTTCCTCAGCTTAAATTAGATTTAAGCCTATCCAATGCTCACTAACTCAACACTTTCAATTTTAATATCAGTATTACCGAGTTAAGTTTAAAAAATGGTACATTTTCATCATATTGATAGACCAATATGTAAATTCAAACACCCAGATTCGAATGGATCATTAAATCATAGAAGCCACAATTGTCTAAAAATTGTAGCAGTGAAAAGTATTCTTCTTTCATCGGCTTNCAACGTATTCGAAACCGCAGTTACGACTGGGTAATTACATGTAAGAAGATTCAATTGTATTTGATATGGAGCAATGACAAGCATTTCTATTTCCTCGGCTTTCCAGGAGTTTAAAGCTTTTAAGGACGTGAATCCATATACTGTAATGTAAATGGCAATTACGACTGGGAATGTAAATTTTAGAATACACGTTTTTCTTACAAAAGGAGCCGTGAAGTATATTCAAATTTCTTCAGCTTTCAACGTGTCTTAATTTTTACAGATAGTCAAAAATCCATTTTGGAATAAAATATAATCCTCCTGATATTCTCTGTGGAAAACACTCTTGTAAGTGGTTTTCCACTCTCCGGTACAGTCCCGGATCTTCAGAGGGAGTATGGCAGCGACACAACGACATATATTAATCAAATGTGAAAATCTAGTGCGCTGCTCTATATAACTACGAATGTTTACTCTTCCTTATCGACCAAGTGCTTATAGCAGATAATTATACATAGAAATTAATGAAATTGTTCGATCGATATGTTGCCCTAAGCCATTAACTCTGAACCTCAGTAACGACTGGGTAAATACATGTAAGAAGCCACAATTTTATTCGAAATGGAGCAATAGGAAACATTCTTATTTCCTCGGCTTTCCAAGTGTCTAAAGGTTTTACAAATGTTACCAACCCAAAGGCTCCTTAATTGCTCTCACGAGACCCTCCTGGTGTTTTTTGCTGAAGACTCTCTTTTGAGAAAATACAGTGAAGTTCTTCAATTAAGAGAAGAGCGTTCCCGTAATTTACGAATTGAATATATTTCCAAATGAGTACAACTCATTAAATAAGACCACATGCCAGAAACATCATTCGTAGGCCTTCTTAGTACGAATTCAGTGGTAACTTGTCATATATATCTCCATATGCACATTCCATTGGAACATACAATGGGTTCAGTTCGCACATTCGTTGTATTCCGCACAATGTACATTCACTTCAGACTCTCTTTTGAGATCCGACAATGCACCAGTTTAAGTAAGAGAAAAACGTACTCGTACCTTATGAATTCAATATATTTCTAAACGAGTACAACTCATCAAATTAGACTTCATTGCAGCAACATCATAGTATTAAATTATAGGCCTTCTCAATTCGAATTCACTGGTAACTTCATACAGAACTCCATATGCATATTCCATTGAAACATACAATGGGTGTAGTTCGTACATTCCCTCTCTTCCGCAAAATGTACATAGACTTCAAGCAGTCCGTCTGCAAAAGACATTTGTGAAGGAGGTTTTCCCCTGTTCGGTACTGCTCATTATTCTCGATAACTAAATTAAACTGTTCCGATAGTCGTTAACTTAAAAACTCAACCCTGGCATTTGTCATAGCGTCATTGTAATCTCTGCTGAATAATCTCACGAATCTATTCTGGGAAGTCTTTCCACTGGTCGGTACTGTACCGAATCCTAGTCCGTAAGTGGCTTACAACAGCAAGACAAAGAAGAAACGGATTAAGCTATATGTGAATCCATACACTGCATCGTAAAAATTGATGTCTTAAACAGCAATACAACCAACAATAAGTTACTCTAGAAAATGTGTTCGAAACCGCAGTTACGACTGGGTAATTACATGTAAGAAGCCACAATTGTATTGAAAATGGAGAAATGGCAAACATTTCTATTTTCTTCGGCTTTCCAGGAGTCTAACGCTTTCACGGATGTGAATCCATATACTGTAATGTAATCGGAAGTTACGACTAGAAAAGTAAATGTAGGAATACATGTTTTTCTTACAAAAAGATCCATGAAGTACATTCAAATTTCTTCATCTTTCAAGGTGTCTTAATTTTAACAGATAGTCAGAAATCCATTTTGGCTTAATATGATCCTCCTTATATTCTCTGCGGAAGACCCTCTTGTAAGTGGTTTTCCACTCTTAATCTTCAAAGATAGTCAAAAATTAATTTTGGCTAGAAAAAGATCCTCCTGATAATCTCCATATATATAAACGCTTTATAATTAACAAATAAGCTTTCTAACTGATACAAGAGGCTTTGGAGCTGATAGAATTTGATACCCTAGCATGAAATTGCTACGATTTATAGCGGCGAAACTGCTGAAGCCTCTCTACGGTTATATATCATAAGGGTTTTCCGATGTCTTAGGCTTTCCCAACAGTCACCAACTCAAAAACTTCTCAACCTCAAAACACTTAGGCATCCTTACTATGAATACGGTAGTAATCACATACATATTTCCACATTCACAAATCCGAAAAATATACAACGGGTCCAATTCGTGAATTTAATTTGCTTTCTTCTGAGAAGTGTACATTCACCCTGTTCCAATTTCCACGCCTTCCTGACTTTTAATCAAATCCAATGGTAAGATACTCTAAATCGAGTAATACCATTTAGCACAATCAATCTTGTCAGTCAGATGATACCTTTACTCATCAGTTTCATCCTCGTGTGATAAATTCGTCCACCACTTCTCTCCCCAAATACGCCTCGGATCTTCTCAATCTTGGCTTAAAATTCTCCCCACCTATCAGCGTCAAGGATTCGGCGATAGAAAGCCTTTAAGCCTTAACAAAGAAAGCTCAGCAGTAAAACATACAGTGGCGAAGTGCATCCGCAAAAGTGTAAGTTCCGGAAGTAAAGATTCCCTTGTACCACACCACACTTCACGTCTGGAAACGGAAACGAAACGTTTCATTGGAATTAACCCCCACCGTAGGTGAAAGAACTCATTGGAATTTATACGAATGATTCACGACTAGAAACTTCTCAAACAATATACCACCTCGGCATTAACCCGAAAACTCCATTTTGGATTTCTGGAGATCATTACGGTGATCTTTTATGAAGAATCCCTTTTGAGACAAAAGATATTCAAATCGTCGGTAATCTTTCGGGTCCTCGTTGACAGATGTCTTAAGCAGCAATACAACCAACAATAAGTTATCCTATTCAACGTATTCGAAACCGCAGTTACGACTGGGTAATTACATGTAAGAAGATTCAATTGTATTTGATATGGAGCAATGACAAGCATTTCTATTTCCTCGGCTTTCCACGAGTTTAAAGCTTTTAAGGACGTGAATCCATACACTGTAATGTAAATGGCAATTACGACTGGGAATGTAAATTTTAGAATACACGTTTTTCTTACAAAAGGAGCCGTGAAGTATATTCAAATTTCTTCAGCTTTCAACGTGTCTTAATTTTAACAAATAGTCAAAAATCCATTTTGGAATAAAATATAATCCTCCTGATATTCTCTGTGGAAAACACTCTTGTAAGTGGTTTTCCACTCTCCGGTACAGTCCCGGATCTTCAGAGGGAGTTTTAAAGCAACACAAATACATATATTAATCAGATGTGAAAATGTTTTCCACACCTTTCCAGGTGTCTGAAGCTATTCCCAAGATCACCATCACAAAAATTCTACTTCGTCTTCCAAGAGATCCTCTTAGTGGTTTCTCTTGAAGGTTCTCTTGTGAGAGGATACAGTTTTCCAGTGTTTCGTACTGACCCTTTTCCTCGTTGACAGGTGCCTTACAGAAAAACACATCAATTAAGTCCACTTTTAATGTCAACATTGTATTTCAAACTCTTGCAGCATGGTCTCTTTTATGACGATAAACATTTGAAGATCGGTTCTCCATTCGTCCTGTGCGATCTCCGCAGGAGCTCTCTGCTAAACTTTCGCTGGTGGGTGGTTGAGGATTCCATACCATACCTCACGGACAGGTGACTTTCATTTACAAAAAAGGAGACTTCCTATTGCTATAAGCAAATTTAGGAAAGATAACGGGAGTTTTGAATAATTTATGAAACAGCTGAAGCTCGTAAAATTACGAAATTCTCATGCGTCCCTTATTTTGTATACAAGAAAAACTTTATATGATAATGTTGAAATGTTTTCTCTCCATATATATAAACGCTTTATAATTAACAAATAAGCTTTCTAACTGATATCCTAGCATGAAATTGCTACGATTTATAGCGGGGAAACTGCTGAAACCTCTCTACGGTTTCTCACTGCCGGGTACTATTCCTGGTCCACGTAGACAGATGTCTTACAAAAGCAAAACTTTCATTCAATTGATTGATCAATATATAATTTCAAACACCCAGATTCCACTTGATCATTAAATCATAGAAGCCACATTTGTCTAAAAAGAGGAACAGTTAAACATATTTTTATTTCAGCAAACAGACGACGGATAAATTCTTCGATAAGTAATAAGATTCTCCGATAGTCACAAACTCTTAAGCCAAATTTCGGCTTATGTCAGATCATCGTAACATTCAAATCTCAAACACCTAATTCGACTGGATAATGACATGTTAGAAGCCACATTTGTCTAAAATTTGAGCATTGGAACGTTTTCTTATATCATAAGTGTTTTCCGGTGTCTGGCTTTCCCGACAGTCACTACTCAAAACCTTCTCAACCTCAAAAAAATTAGGCATCCTTACTATGAATACGGTGGTAATCACACACATATTTCCATATTCACAAATCCGAGAAACATACAACGGGTCCAATTCGTGAATCTGCTTTCTTCAGCGAAGTGTACATTCACCGTTCCAATTTCCACGCCTTCCTGACTTTTAATCAAATCCAATGGTAAGATGCTCTAAATCGAGTAATACCATTCAGCACAATCAATCTTGTCAGTCAGATGATACCTTTACTCATCAGTTTCATACTCGTGTGATAAATTTCTCCACCACTTCTCTCCCCAAATAAGCCTCGGACCTTCTCAATCTTGGCTTAAAATTCTCCCCACCCACCAGCCTCAACGCTTCCGCGATACAAAGCGTTCTAGAGGTTTGAGAAATCACCCTTAACAAGGAAAGCCCAGCAGTAAAACATACAGTGGCGAAGAGCATCCGCAAAAGTGTAAGTTCCGGCAGTAATTATTCCCTTGTACCACACCACACTTCTCGTCTGGAAACGAAAACGAAACGTTTCATTGAAATGTACCTCCACCGTAGCTGAAAGAACTCATTGGAATTTATCATCAATACACCTCAATTAAGTCGATATTTATGGTCAACATTGTATATAATACTCTTGCATCATGGTCTCTTTTATGGCGATAAACATTTGTAGATCGGTTCTTCATTCGTTGTCTGTCATCTTCGCATAATCTCTCTGCTAAAGTCTCGCTGGTGGGTGGTTGAGGATTCCGTGCCCTACCTCACGGACAGGTGACTTTCATTTACAATAAAGGAGACTGCCCATTTCAATCAGCTCATTCTGGAAAGATAACGGAATTTTTCCATTCCTTATGAGACAGCTGAAGCTGATAAAATTTTAATGATAAACAACAAAAATCTTAAATTATTTAATGTGGGCAGAGGTAACTATACATTACCTTGCTAAATGATCGTATGAGGAATTGAAATAAATTTATACTTTTGAGAGATAAAGAACTCAACGTATCAAGAATTGGTGAAGAGTTCCGTTCTCTCTATTTCCTTAAGGCTCACCGGATGGGTGTTGTGATTTTCTAGCGAACTCTTCCACTTTATCGTCGAGAGATTATTATAACAGACATTAATTAAATTCATCGATCAAGACGTCATCCTCAACATTGTCTTCTACAAGTACAGCCCATAAAAAGATCATCTTTCCTACAACACCGCACTATTCATTCATAGCCCTACTTACGGCGAACACACTGAGAACGTCATATATTATTAGACACACCAGACAAATGAAGAAGAAAGAAATATAGAATAGAATGATGAATAGTACTGAACACTTCTGCGGCCAGGAATAGCTGTTTCTAGAATTTACAGGAAACACTTCCGGCAAAAATGGATGCAGTAAACGTAACAGCGGCTGCAACCTCGGCAGGAATTGCATCAAGTTGTCTATTGATGCTCTGAATATTTCTCAATCGCTTTCTCTTATCTCTAAACGAACTCTCCTCTGAAGATTCTCTAGCGGAATGGGAGGCGGAGGATTTATACGGTTGCGTACTTTTCGTCTTCCTCATAGACTCGTGGAATATAGCATTAAGGCATTAATGAAATCAATGGATGAATATGTTATTCTCAACATTGTAATCTAAACGGCAATTACGTGTCTTCAACTAAGATGCAACAGATTTCCAAGGAGTGGAGCAATAATTCAAACTATAATTTCCGCAGCTTAAATGAGATTTAAGCCTATCCAATGCTCACTAACTCAACACTTTCAATTTTAATATCAGTATTACTGAGTGAAGTTTCCAAAATGTTGCATTTTCATCATATTGATAGACCAATATGTAAATTCAAACACCCAGATTCGAATGGATCATTAAATCATAGAAGCCACAATTGTCTAAAAATTGTAGCAGTGAAAAGTATTCTTCTTTCATCGGCTTTTCCGGTGTCTTAGGTTTTCCCGACAGTCTCCAACTGAAAAACTTCTCAACCTCAGAACAATTAGGCATCCTTACTATGAATACGGTAGTAATCACATACATATTCCCACATTCACCAATCCGAAATACATACAACGGGTCCAATTCGTGAATTTGCTTTCTTCTGCGAAGTGTAAAATCACCGTTCCAATTTCCACGCCTTCCTGACTTTTAATCAAATCCAATGGTAAGAAACTCCAAGTCGAGTAATACCATTTAGCACAATCAATCTTGTCAGTCAGATGATACCTTTACCCATCAGTTTCATCCTCGTGTGATAAATTTGTCCACCACTTCTCTCCCCAAATACGCCTCGGACCTTCTCAATCTTGGCTTTAAATTCTCCTCACCCAAAAGCCTCAACGCTTCGGCGATAGAAAGCCTTTTAGAGGATTGAGAAATCTCCCTTAACAAAGAAAGCCCAGCAGTTAAACACAGTGGCGGAGTGCATCCGCAAAAGTGTAGGATCCGGTTGTAATGGTTCCCTTGTACCACACTTCAACAATGAATTATAAACGGTTACCTTGTACCACCAGCGTCAATGCTTCGGTGATAGAAACTCGTTTTTGATACATTCCATTTACTTCGAAATAAGTGCAGCTGATAAAATAAAACCTTCGTTCCAGCAATGCCGCACTATTCTTAAATTGGCATTTGTACTACGAACACACTGGTTACGTCAGTTATTTCTCCAAATGCATATTCCCGAGAAAAAATCAACTGATCCAGTTCGTACATTCCCTGTAATCTGCAATGTGTACATTCTTCACGTTCTATATCTCCGCTGAGTATATCTCGATCTGATGCTGAATATCAGCTGCTGTTCTTGAAGCGGTGTGGGCACTACGTCCTCTGGCGGTTTTTGCAGGAGGGCTGTGGGCACATTCACAAGGTTCTGCGTATTTGCATTGACTATTTTGCCCGCTATGCCCCAGGCACGGTGGATAGCAATCCGGAGGATTCGTAGCCGATGATATAGAAGGCGTTGTACGTCTACTGTCAGGTCTTCCAAGTAAGATACCATATTTAATAACATTAGCATTTTTTAATCTCTTGGGCCATTCGTATGATTTTCAATAGTATTCCCATTTAGAAGACTTCTACATCAGTCGTCATTGCCTCTGTCGGAAGTGGACTTCGCAGTGAACAGATGGTGTTATTTTGAAATTGTTCTAATACTACAGGTATTTCAAGCCGTTTATATTTATATCGATGTGTTTGGTGCTTTCTATTTGCTCACCGTCGTCTCCTGTCCACGGAACAAAATGCCTCTAGATAACTCTCTCTCTCTCTTGAGTATATCTAGTTAGCCCAGATTCATGGGTTGGTCCAACGATTAGCTTATAATTAATCGATGGTTTTCACATTTCACCTTAATAATTGGAATAGCCCTCTTGTTTTACATATATAAATTCTGCAGTCCTCCGCGCCTCTTACGGTTCGGGGATTATGACACCACATAAACGGTGACAAATCTCAAATCATTCCAAGCCTTCCCGCTTATTTAAGAAGAACAGACCTTCTAAAGGCACACTTGGTTCTTTCATACACTTCCACAGCAAAATGTTTACTGTTTGAGTACACAATTCTTAAATGATTTTATATACGCTGAAGTGACTGTGACTTTTTGGGTGGCGGTGCCCACGACGTCCATGTATGGGATGCTTTGCTGTATGGTATGTGCCCAAGTATTATGATATGGGAGCAATACGTGAAGGAATTTACAGCCTCTCATACAAGTGTCAACATCGCGTCAACTGGGTAATAGTAGTCGGGATTCCATCGGCGATCTTGCACATTTAACCCATTAACAGAGCCCTGGAGACGGCGAACAGTCCACTTTGCCTTATGGGAGAGCTTATAGATGTTATGTACTGAATGCTCTCTTATGGAAGGCTACGGTTCTCCACTGGTGTGTACTGTTCCGTGTTTTCGACAGCTGGTGGCATATAGTAGCAAGACACTTATTTAACTAATTGACCGATGTGTAATCGTAAACAGTATATACTAAACCGCAGTTAGGCCTGGATCATATCTTGTATTTAGCCGCACTTTTCTAAGACGTGGAGCATATTCTTATTTACTCGGTTCTCCGTGGGCAATATGTCGTTTTTCTTTGCACTTACTAGAAAATTGTCTTTCGCCATTATAACAAACCTATTATATTCAATTATATAGAAACGGTATATACTAAACTGGTTATGCCTGGATCATATCTTGTATGAAGTCGCAGTTTTCTAAGAAGTGGAGCAGTGGATCATATTCTCATTTACGCGGTTCTCCGTGGGCAATATGTCGTTTTTCTTTACACCAACTAGAAGATTGTCTTTCACCATTCAGGAGAACATCGTGGTCTTTCATGATTCTTAAGGATTGGCATCTAGTTCTTCCGTAATACAAACTTATTTTCTGGATCGGTCTCATATTCTTTAATATCTAACTAATCTCTACTCATCAGTCTCTATCTCCTTCGCAATTCATGTGTTTATCATTAAGGCTCTCTTGCCTCTCTCATGTCTAAGGAATTCGACTAGTTCGTACCGGTCCTAGTCTTCGTCGAGAGCTGTCTTATAACCGTAAACACAAAACAAATTGATTGATCAATTGGTTAATCTAGACATTGTATTCTAAACCGCAGTGACGACTTGGTAATTATATGTAAGAAGCCACATTTACTAAGAAGTGAATCATAATGTTACTTCTTCGGCATTCGCGGACTCATTGGCATTTCCAATAGTCAACAAATCAAAGCTTCCATTTCTCCTTTCAGAAGAGTTTCGTGATATTCTCTAATGAAGGCTAACTAGTAGGAGGCTATGACTTTCCACTCAGGCGGTTCAGAATAGCAACACGTTAATTAGGTTAATTGATTAAAAAGTTATTCCAAACATTGTATTCTAAAGTGCGGATTGATTGAGAAGTAAGATTGATGGATGAAGTAGTGGAACAAATGCTAATTTCCTTGGCTATCCACGTACTTTCAACATATTTCCATTTTGGCGTTTCTGAGAGCCCCTCAATGTTTCCAAACAGTTAAGGATTTGCATCGTTGTCTTTTAATGCCCTGAATACTTCTCGATCGTATTCATTTATCTCTGCATTATCTCTCTTATGACGGTTCTCTAGTACGCTGCTCTGTATTACTACGTACGTTTACTCTTCCTTATCGACGAAGTGCTTATAGCAGATAATCATATATAGATATTAATGCAATTGAAATAAGACTTGTTGCTTTCCCGGTGAATGATGAAAAGGAATTCTTCTCGGGTTATCATCCGGGTGAGTTCGTGGTTGCTCACCGACGTTTCGGCATCTACCATTGATGCCATTTTCAAGGAATGCCGAGTGCCGATCGAGTGGTCCANTTCTGGATCGGTCTCATATTCTTTAATATCTAACTAATCTCTACTCATCAGTCTCTATCTCCTTCGCAATTCATGTGTTTATCATTAAGGCTCTCTTGTCTCTCTCATGTCTAAGGATTTCCACTAGTTCGTACCGGTCCTAGTCCTTGACGAGAGCTGTCTTATAACCGTAAACACAAAACAAATTGATTGATCAATTGGTTAATCTAGACATTGTATTATAAACCGCAGTGACGACTTGGTTATTATATGTAAGAAGCCACATTTCCTAAGAAGTGAATCATATTGTTACTTCTTCGGCATTCACGGACTCATTGGCATTTCCAATTGTCAACAAATCAAACATCCATTTCTCCTTTCAGAAGAGTTTCGTGATATTCTCTAATGAAGGCTAACTAGCAGGAGGCTATGACTTTCCACTCAGGCGGTTCAGAATAGCAACACAATAATTAGGTTAATTGATTAAAAAGTTATTCTAAACATTGTATTCTAAACTGCAGTTACGTCTGCGGTATCGGATTGATTGAGAAGTAAGATTGATGGATGAAGTAGTGGACCAAATGCTAATTTCCTTCGCTATCCACGTACTTTCAACATATTTCCATTTTGGCATTTCTGAGAGCCCCTCGATGTTTGCAAACAGTTAAGGATTTGCATCAAGTTGTCTTTTAATGCCCTGAATACTTCTCGATCGTATTCATTTATCTCTCTTATGACGGTTCTCTAGTGCGCTGCTCTGTATTACTACGTACGTTTACTCTTCCTTATCGACGAAGTGCTTATAGCAGATAATTATATATAGATATTAATGAAATTGTTTCATCGATATGCGTACAAAGTGGTAATACTGGAAATTCAATCAGCTTGAAGAGTAATGGGCTGGAAAGTATCCACATTTCCTTGGAAAAAGAACGTATGACAAACAGAAAGAGACACATTTTCCTTACAAGCGTACCAGCAATAAATATTCTTATTTACACGGAATTCCAGGTGTGGTCAACTCAACACGACAACTTGCCTTACGCGAGATCATCCTGATTTTCTCTCCTTAAGACACCCTTGTAAGTGGTTTTCGAATGGTTGTTAATTCTCCTTGTCCTAATCGACAGCTTATACCAGAAGGGATAAATTAAATTATATGATCGAGAAATAAATGATAATGATTAGATACACCAGAAAAATGAAGGAGTAACGAATATGAAAGGAGAGGATGAATAGCACTGAATACTAGTGCGACCTGGAATCGCTGCTTCGAGAATCTACTGGAAACACTTCCTAATATATGAAAAAACTGTCCTCGTCGTACTGTGGCTAGTAAGAGGAAGACATTAATTAAATTGATTGATCAATATGTTATTCTAAGCCTTGCCTGGGACTTTACATTTAAGAAACTGCCATTTCTAAGTGCGGCAATAACACCTTTACTAATTTCCTCGCTCTTCCATGTGCCTTAAGCTTCTCCGATGGACACCAACTCTTAAGATCAATTTCTGCTTACGTCAGAGCATCGTTCAATTCGAAAGACACTCCAGTGGGAGGTATTCCATTGGCTATACTGTTACAATACTAAGCTGCTCGGGATTTGCATAATGGTCTCTCTTATGACAATAAACATTTGAAGATCGGTTCTATTTCCATTCTCTATCGTCTCCGCATAGTCCCTCAGCCGATGGCCTCGCTGTTGGGTAATTGTTGTTTTCCTGCTCTTCCTCTTCGACTGGTGACTTTCAGATACATCCTCCATATACAATGGAGACTGCCCATTTATCTGCATCTGAATCGATACATTCGCAAGACACTCTATTATGAGGTCTTCCATTGGTTATACTGTTATAATACTGTTCCGCATCCTCGTTGAAAGGTGGATTATAACAGCAAGACAATAATTAAATTGTATGTTCCGTAAGTTATTCTTTAGATTGTATTCTAAAGTGCAGCTACGTCTGCGATATAGGAATTAAGATTGAAGAGGTAAGTAGTGAAACAAATTCTAGTTTCCTAGGCTATCCAGGTAGCTTCAGCTTATGCAATAGTCACCAATTCAAAAATTCCATTCTGGCTTTCCTGAGAGCCTCGCATTGTTTCCAAACTCTTGGGGAATTGCATAAAGTCGTCTATTAATGTCCTGAATATTTCTCGATCGTACTGTTTTGTCTCTCCATTATCCCTATTCTGACGGTTGTCTTGTGCGTTGTTGAGGATTACTACGGGTGCTAACTCTTCGACTTCCTTACCGACAAAGTACTTATAGCAGGAAGATATTAATGAAATAGTTTGATCAACATGTTACCCCAAACATTTACCTCTGAACCATAGTAACGACTGGGTATTTACATGTAAGAAGCTGCAAATTTATTAGAAATGGGCAATGGGAAACAATCTTATTTCCTCTGCATTCAAAGGTGTCTAAAGCTTACGAATATCGCCAACACAAAAACCCCATGTTGACTTTTATGAGACCCTCGTGATACTTTCTGCTGAAGACTAGAGACTACAAAGCAGTTCCTTAAGTAAGAGAAAAGCTTACTCAAATTTTAAGATTTCAATATATTTTTAAATGAGTACAACTCAATAAATAAGAGATAGTTCCAGCAATACCATACTACTCATTAAAAGGCCTTCTTAATTCGAATTCAGTGGTATCTTCATATATATCTCCGTACGCATATTCCATAGGAACATACTATTGGTGCAGTTCGTACATTCCCCGTCTGCTGCAGAATGTACCTTTGCTTCAGTCAGTCCGCCCGCTGAGTATATCAGGACCATGTCCAACCTACTTTAAGGGATATTCAGCATTGCTCTCCGGCTAAACCTTTTGATCTACGCAAGAACAGATACTAAGGGTTCCTTAATGACCGAAAAGGGAAACAGATGTCACTATTCTGAACATATACTTCTCGTGAAATGAGGAGCACGTACAAAGTGGTGACCGCTAGAAATGGAATCAACTTGAAGAATAACAGGCTGACAATTATCCACGTTTCCTTGAAAAATGAACGAATGAGAATCCGAAAGCGATTTATACCTCTGGTAGATACAGAACTCTGTGTATCCAGGTATCATAGGGAGAACTAATCATCAACTCACGCACAGCTGCACGAACCATTGTGTCATTTTCATTCATCGACAAAGGTGAAATGCGTTCAGTTTTCCAATGGTCACCAAATCAAAAACACCATTTTGGCTTTCAGGAGGTCTCTCGTTTTTCACACTGTTGGGGAATTCCATCGAGTTTTCTATAAAAATTCTGAATATTTCTCGATCGCGTTGTTTTAACTCTACATGATCTCTCTTCTGAAGATTCTCTAGCGGAATGCTGTGATTTCTACGGTCGCGTACAATTTGCCTCCATTATAGACACGTGGCTTATGGCAGGAAGACATTGATGAAGTAGATTGATTAATGTTTTACACACAAAATTGCATTCTAAACTGTAATAACGACTGTGTCATTACTTGTAAGAACCAACAATTTCCTTAAAAGTGTAGTAGAAAATCATCAAATTATTTCCCCGTCTTTCCATGTGTCTCATGCTTTTGTATTGGTAAGAAAGCTATTCCGAAGTTTACTAACTCAAAAATTCCGCTTTCTTTTTCGGGAGAAATTCGATATGTTTCCTGCTTGAGACTCTGCTGGAGAGGCTACGGATTTCCGCTGGTGCGGACTGATACAGGTCATCGACGACAGATGGCAAGACACTAATTATATTGGTTGATAAATTTCCTATACTAAGCATTACATTCTAAACCGTAGGCCAGACTGCGTCATTACATCTAAAAAACCACACATTTCAAAGAAGTGGACCAGTGAAGGAAATTAATTATTCCTCGGATTTCTAGGTGTCTTAAGCTGATAGCTACCAAGTTAATCACTTCTTTTTGGCCTTTAGAAGCGCCATGTCTTATTCCCAAACGGCACGAAAATGGGACCGAGTTATATTAATAAAGATCTTAATACCTTCATTTTTTTTCATTTGTTCATGATGTCTTTTCTGAATGCTCTCCGCTAGTAGGTTATGGTTGTCTACGGTAGTCAAAGAAAAACTTTTGACTACAATATAATCCTCCTGATATTCTCTGCGGAATACCCTCTTGTAAGTGGCTTTCCACTCCTCGGTACTCTCCTGGGTCTTCGTCCGCAGGAACTCTACAACAGCAACACTACATAGATTGATCAAATGTGAAAATCTCTTCCACATTTTCTAGGTATCTAAATCTTTTCTGAAGATCACCAATTCAAACATTCCACTTTCTCTTTCAGGAGATCATCAACTTGATTCTTCTCGAAGGCTCTCTTCGGAGAGGCTAGGGTTTTCTACTAGTTCGTACTGATCTAGGTTCTCGTCCACAGGTGGATTAAAACGGCAAGACTCTAATTATATCGATTGATCAATTTGCTGTGTTAAACGTTGTATTCTAAACCGCCGTTCTGACTGAGTCCCGGCATGTAAAAAGCCAAATTCTTCAAAACCAGCTGTGTCCGAGAATGCAAGAGTAAGTCATACAAATACTTGGCTCTCTTGTAGGAGACTAAAGTCCACTTCTTTAGGTAGGAGAAAATCGTATTCGTGAGTAAATCAGGATCATTTCTCATCGCAATTTAGGATTCTGATCTATTTCTCCCTGGCTCAGCATCTTCATCCTTTGAGAAACAACATACTGTGACCCCTTTTCCGATAGCCAACAACCCCATAACTCGATTTTCGCTTTCCGAAGAGTCGCGTAATATTCTCTGCTGAAGGCTCCCTTGTGGTAGGCCAACTCTCACAAGTCCTTTTCGACGTGTGGCAAGTAAGAGCAAGGAAATAATTAAATCTATTTATCAATATGTTTATCTAAACATTGTCTGGGCCTTTACATTTAAGGAACTACCATTTCAGAATGCGGCAATAACACCTTTACTTATTTCCTCGCCCTTCCATCTGCATTAAGCTTCTCCGATAGACAACAACTCTTAAGCTCAATTTCTGCTTACGTCAGAGCATCGTTCAATTCGAAAGACACTCCAGTGGGAGTTATTCCACTGGCTATACCGATACAATACTAAGCTGCTCGGGAATTGCATAATGGTCTCTCTTATGACAATAAACATTTGAAGATCGGTTCTGTTTCCATTCTCTATCGTCTCCGCATAGTCCCTCAGCTGATGGCCTCGCTGTTGGGTAATTGTTGTTTTCCTGCTCTTCCTCTTCGACAGGTAACTTTCAGATACATCCTCCACATACAATGAATACTGTCCATTTATCTGCATCTGAATCGATACATTCGCAAGACACTCTATTTTGATGTCTTCCATTGGTGATACTGTTATGATACTTTTCCGCATCCTCGATGGAAGGTGGATTATAACAGCAAGAGAAAAAATAATTCAATTGTATGTCCAATAAGTCATTCTATACTACTGCGAATGTTTTCTAGGGGAACGTCACTTAGGTTCCGCAAGTTCTTCCGCGCTTCACCGCATTGTGATATCTCAATCTTGTCGACAGTTTCGACCTGATGACGCCCACAGGAGAGCTCTATCTATTGTATTCTAAACCACAGCTACGATGACAGACATGTGAAAAGCCAAATTCTTTAAAAGAAGTGGACCAGTGACACATTTTCTAGTTTCCTCGGCTATCCAGCTGTCTTAAACGCATCTAATGGTCACCAACTCAAAAACCTTATTTTGGCTTTCAAGAGAGGGTGTGAAGTTTCCGAACTGTTGAAGATTTCCATTAATTTTGTTACTAATGGCCTGAATTTTCCTCCGTCGCTTTCTGTAATCTCGGCAAGATCACCGTGCTGAAGCTGGTGGTTGCAGATTCCATACACTTCCTTTTCCACAGGTGGCTTTCAAATATAACGAAGGACCTTGGCCTAAATGGTTACAATAACCTCACACATAAGCACTTCTTAAACCTCCCCGATAGTCAGTAACTCAAAACACCCAGATTTGCTCTCAGGTGATGCTTTTGATATTTCTAAACTGCTCGGGAATTGCACAATGGTCTCTCTTATGACAAAAAACATTTGAAGAAAAGGATATTGTCCCACGATGTGTGGCAGCTGAAGATCGTAAGGTTACCAACTTTTCATGTGTCTCTTTTTCTGCGGAAAATTAAAATGAGTAAGATAATGTTGAAATGTTTCCCCTAGACAAAGGTATATTAGCTTTATAATATTACAAATTAGCTTTCTAACCAATACTAGAGGTTTTTGAGCTTTTAAATTACATTCGTAGCACCTAATTGCTACATCCTTTAGCGGCATAACTGCTATAGGTTCTCCTGCTGGGACTCCACTGCTGCGTTTTCCACGTATGCGTACTGGTCAGGATTCTATTGAACTGCTGTATTATAAAAGGAAGACACTCATATTGATAGATCAATACGTTACTCTGACACTTTGTATTCTAAACCCCAGATTCTACTGAACATTACATGTTAGAACCCACATTTGTCTAAAAATGTGCATCAATGAAAAGTATCCTTTCTCCATCGTTTTTCACGGTGTGTTACGCTTTCTCGACGTTCACCAACTCAAAAACATTTCAACCTCAAAAGCATTACGTCTCCTTACTAAAAAGGCGTGGATCAGCTGTCTGTGTGTGGTCATGCCAGCTGACCAATGATCCACCTACGTGTTTGCCGTGCGTGGAGACCCATAAGGAGGAGATGGGTGTCCTGGAGGTTGAGTGCCAATCACTGGCACAACACCCCTCTTTGGCCCCGGATTCGCTGTAAACGGGAGGCCAGGGAGTAGCGCACCCTGGTCAGTCGGCTCGTGATGGCTGGGGATACGTCCTTTCGAGCTTACATCAGATCTGCGTGAGCTCTCGGGATGTCATCGTGCCTTCTAGGGGGGGCTGACGGGGAGCGGTGTTTGGAGGAACACCTCTCCGCCCTGAAGCCCTGCCCTGCCTTCACTGAGGCACACTGTGGCTCCTTTGCGTGCTACATTTCACCCTTTGCACATCTACTATAAACCATGTCTTAAATGCAAGACACTGCATTTCTAAGTTTTCTATTGGACACCCCGCACTTCATTTCCGTTGTGCTGCTTCCCTTGACTATTTCCTACGATACTTAGGCCGCATTCACTTCCTTCACGATACTTTCCGCATTCATTCATTCACGTGTCATCAACTCAAAAAATTCCAATTTTGCTTTCTAAGGAACGACGGGATGTTCTTTGAATAAGATTCCGTTTTCGGAGAATTGTTTCCCACATTTCGTTGATCTATCGGGTACTATTCGACATGAGTTTAATTACAGCAGCAATTTAAGCAACAATAAGTTATTCTAGACAATGTATTCCAAACCGCAGCTACGACTGGAAATTACATGTTTGAAGCCACATTTCCCTTGAAATGGAGCAGTGAACTATATATTCTTATTTCCTCGGTTTTCCAGTTGTCATTCACACAAGAACTCCACTTTGCCTTTAGGGAGGTCATCGTGATTTGCTTTCCGGAAGACTCTATTGTAGGAGGTCATCCACTGGTCCGTACATTTCCACGTCTACGTCGACAACCGACTTACAAAAGTAAAGTGTTAAGAAGTGGAGCAGTGAAACATTTTCTTGTTTCCTCTGCTATCCAGCTGTCTTAAACGCACCCAAAGGTCACCAACTCAAAATCATTATTATGGACTTCAAGAGATGGTGTGAAGTTGCCGAACTATTGAGGATTTTCATTGAATCGGTTACTAATGGCCTGAATATTCCTCCATCGCTTTCTGTAATCTCGGCGAGAATACCCTGCTGAAGCTCGTGGTTGAAGATTCCATGCTTTTCCTCTTCCACAGGCGGCTTACATTCATAACGAAGGACCTTGGCCTAAATCGTTACAATAACCACACACAAAAGCACTTCTAAAAGCCTCCCCGATAGTCAGCAACTCAAAACACCCAGATTTACTTTCAGGTGATGCTGTTGATATTTCTAAACTGCTCGGGAATTGCACAACGGTCTACTTACGGTCTCTTACGACATTATACATTTGATGATCGGGTCTGTTTCCATTCTCTATCGTCTCCGCGTAGTCCCTCAGCTGAAGGCTACGCTGGTGGGTGATTGCTGTTTCCCTGCTCTTCCTCTTCGACAGGTGACTTTCAGATACATCTTCCACATACAATGGAGACTGCTCATTTATTCGCAAACTCAGAAAAGATAATGGGATACTGTCCTACGATGTGGGGCAGCTGAAGGTCGTAAGGTTACCAACTTTTCATGTGTCTCTTTTTCTGCGGAAAGTAAAAATGAGTAAGATAATGTTGAAATGCTTCCCCTAGACAAAGGTATATTAGCTTTATAATATTACAAATTAGCTTTCTAACCGATACTAGAGGTTTTTGAGCTTATAAAATTACATTCGTAGCACCTAATTGCTACATGCTTTAGCGGCAGAACTGCTAAAGGTTCTCCTGCTGGGACTCCACTGCTGGATTTTCCACTGCTGCGTACTGTACAGGATTCTATTGAGCAGCTGTATTATAAAAGGAAGACACTCATATTGATAGATCAATACGTAACTCTGACACTTTGTATTCTAAACCCCAGATTCTACTGAACATTACATGTTAGAATCCACATTTGTCTAAAAATGTGCATCAATAAAATGTATCCTTTCCCCATCGTTTTTCACGGTGTCTTACTCTTTCTCGACGTTCACCATCTCAAAAACGTTTCAAGCTCAAAAACATTACGTCTCCTTACTAAAAATACAGTCATAAACAGATCCATTTCTTTAAATTCACCATTCCGAAAAACATACTAAGGATCCACTTCGTGAATTTCCTGTCTTCTGCAAAGTCATTATACACCACGTTCCTATTTCCACGGCTTCCTGCTGTTTGAAGCCAATGCAATGGTCGCAATCTCAAAATTTCTACTTTGACTTTTACGAGAGTCTCGAGTTGAAGCAGAACTCTTGGGGATTTTCCTCAGCTTCTCGCGCAGAATCAACTATTTGTTTAGGATCGGGGACATATACTTTTATATCTTCATGATTTCTCTCTCATGAATTCTCTCTTGTGGATACCACCGCTTCCCATCGATTTGTAGTTTAGTAGGTCCTCTACAACAGGTGGCAAGAACAGCAGGATAGTCACTAAATACTGGACAATATATTGTCTTATACAATCTATGTTAAACTGCAGTTTATCTACTTAATGTTAACCGCAGATCATCTACTTGATTCTTCTTGAAGGCTCTCTTCGGAGAGGCTAGGGTTTTCTACTAGTTCGTCCTGATCTAGGTTCTCGTCCACAGGTGGATTAATACGGCAAGACTCTAATTATATCGATTGATCAATTTGCTGTCCTAAACGTTGTATTCTAAACCGGCGTTCTGACTGAGTCCTGGCATGTAAAAAGCCAAATTCTTCGAAACCAGCTGTGTCCGAGAACGCAGGAGTAAGTCATACAAATACTTGGCTCTCTTGTAGGAGACTAAAGTCCACTTCCTTAGGTAGGAGAAAATCGTATTCGTGAGTAAATCAGGATCATTTCTCATCGCAATTTGGGATTGTACTCTATTTCTCCCTGGCTCAGCTTCTTCATCTGTTGAGAAACAACAAACTGTGACCCCTTTTCCGATAGTCAACAACCCTATAACTGGATTTTCGCTTTCAGAGGAGTCGCGTAATATTCTCTGCTGAAGGCTCCCTTGTGGTAGGCTAACTCTCACAAGTCCTTTTCGACGTGTGGCTAGTAAGAGCAAGGAAATAATTAAATCTGTTTATCAATATGTTAATCTAAACATTGTCTGGGGCTTTACCGATACAATACTAAGCTGCTTGGGAATTGCATAATGGTCTCTCTTATGACAGTAAACATTTGAAGATCGGTTATGTTTCCATTTTCTATCGTCCCCGGATAGTCCCTCAGCTGATGGCCTCGCTGTTGGGTAATTGTTGTTTTCCTGCTCTTCCTCTTCGACAGGTAACTTTCAGATACATCCTCCACATACAATGAATACTGTCCATTTATCTGCATCTGAATCGATACATTCGCAAGACACTCTATTTTGATGTCTTCCATTGGTGATACTGTTATGATACTTTTCCGCATCCTCGATGGAAGGTGGATTATAACAGCAAGAGAAAAAATAATTCAATTGTATGTCCAATAAGTCATTCTATACTACTGCGAATGTTTTCTAGGGGAACGTCACTTAGGTTCCGCAAGTTCTTCCGCGCTTCACCGCATTGTGATATCTCAATCTTGTCGACAGTTTCGACCTGATGACGCCCACAGGAGAGCTCTAACTATTGTATTCTAAACCACAGCTACGATGACAGACATGTAAAAAGCCAAATTCTTTAAAAGAAGTGGACCAGTGACACATTTTTTTTGTTTCCTCGGCTATCCATCTGTCTAAAACGTATCCAATGGTCACCAACAATTGTATTCTAAACCACAGCTACGATGAGAGATGACAGTTGACATGTAAAAAGTCACATTCTCTAAGAATATATTATTATTTCGTCGGCTATTTCGTTGTCCTAAGGTTTGTAGGTATTCTACAACCCAAAAACAAATTCTTATTCCTCGGCTTTCCATAGGTCTTACGCTTTTGCGATAGCCAACAACTAAAATACTACCTTTTGCCTTCACGAGAGTCTCGCGTTGATTCGGGACGAATCCGGATTATCATCGAGTCCTCACGTAAGAAGAAACACTCTTTACGATCGGTCGCATACTCTTTTATTTCTAAATTCTCTCTCTTCTGATGGCTTTCTTGTTGGTGGTATTGTTAGTAGTGGCTGCTCTTAGTGTTATTCATCTACAGATGGCTTACGTCAGAACAGTTTTAGTTACAATGATTGATGAATTAGTTGTTCAAAACATTGTATTCTCAACGGTGGTCACAACTGGGTCATTACAGTAAGATGTCACTTTTATCTATACTTTAATGTAAGATGTCACTTATAATATACTTTGATCTCTGCATGATCTCTCTTCTAAAGGCTCACTGGTTCATGGTTGTGGTTTTCCACTGTGTGTTCTCGTCCTCGAGCTAATTGACAGGTGGCTTATAACAGTAATACATTGTTTAAGTTGATTGATCAGTAAGTTACTCTATACGTTGTATTCTAATCCGCACTTGCAACGGGTAGTAGTAGTATAAAATGTAATAAAAAATCCGAAGTGGTCATAAAATGGCAATTAGAATTAATTGCAATTCCACTACTAATACAACTACCTGTAATGTTTAGAAAATCGGCTAAATGTTTGATAATTACAGAAATGCTCACTTTTACAAAAACAAATCGTAAATCAGAAGCATGCACAACTGAATTTTGGTGGAAGATTTCTTTGGATTTGCGTATTTAGGGTGAATCACCGGTGGAATAATATCGGTAAAAAGTCGTCTCGCCAGCTCTCCTTTGTACGAGAATGTTCATCCTAAATTGCCACTTATATACAGGAAGTTTAAACGCTGTAATAAATCACTGTTATGCACATTTCTCCATTCCAGTTGTATATATACTCCAAATCTCACTGTTTCACACTACTTCACGGTATTCATTGTTTACACTACCCGAACGCTTACTTATTGTGTTTGAATCAGCTGCTAAATTGAGCGAAACGTTTCATCTATGGCCATAGGCGGTTTTGTTGCAGCAGTAGGGATCCTACTATTTTGAAGAAGAAGTTGTTTGTACATTTCCGTTGCCACGTCTATCCCAAAAGGGCTAACACAAGTGTATCCCTTGTGCGTGCTCCAGCGTATTGATGGATCGAATATGTTCCTTCTGTAGTTCGCAGGGAACAGAAAGGGAAAAAGTATTGCTCGGAGGGAGGGATGGAGAAGGGTGGGAGGGAGCAAACGAAAGTGGAATTGAGGGATTGGTAGGGTCACTTCCCATAGTGCGCTCGCGTGAAAGTCAGGCCATCAGTTTCCTTAGATCGTAGCGTGCCGTATCGTGCGAGAGACTAATTGAGGACTGATCGCTCATTAATTATTCTTACGCCGTCCATGAGATGACGATGTACACATCCCATCGACCTCGAGTGTTTATCGGAGACGTAAGGCACCATTCGCTACTTTGGGCGCATGATTTTAGTTGTAAGGAGTGGAGCAGTGAAACATATTGTCGTTTCCTCGGCTATCCAGATGTCTTAAACATATTCCACCAAATCAAATACTTTATTTTGGCTTTCAGGAGAGCGTTTGAAGTTTCTGAACTGTTGAAGATTTTCATTGAATCGGTTAATAATGATTACTCCTCGATCGCTCTCTGTAATCTCTAAGTGATCTCCGTTTTGAAGACTCACTGGTTGGTGGATGCAGTTTCCATTCTCTTCCTCGTCCACAGTTGGTTTACAATAGCATCGGAGGACCTCGGCCTAAATCGTTACAATACTAACACACACACAAAAGCACTTCTTAAGCCTCCACGATAATCGTCAACTCAAAAATCCCCGTTTCGCTTTCAGGTGATGCTGTTGATATTTCTAAACTGCTCGGGAATTGCACAATGGTCTCTCTTATGCCAATGAACATTTGAAGATCGGTCCTGTTTTCATTCTCAATCATCTCCGCGTGATCCCGAAGCTGAAGGCTCGCTGGTGGGTGGTTGTGGTTTTCGTGCTCTTCCCCATCGTCAGGAGACTTACATATACAACGAAGGAGGCTGCCCATTTCGATCTGCAAAATAAGGAATGACAATGGAACATTTTCATACAATGTGAGAAATCTGAAACCCGAAAAAGTAGTTTTCACTCCTTTCCATCATGAACAGACATCATAAAAATGGAGAAGTGAAACGTATCCATATTTCATCAAGTTTCCCGGTGTCGTAAGCTTTGACGAAGTTCACCAACGCATACATTCCTTAACAACAAAATTTTCTTCTCAAAGCTCAAAAAGCTTTACTGATAGTCGAAAATCCATTTCGGCCTCTATCAGATCTTCCTAATTTTATCTGTAGAAGACACTCTTGTAAGTGTTGTTCCACGATTCGCTACTGTTCCGGATACTCATCGAAAGTTGGCTTAAAGCAGCAAGCCATTGACTTTATCGGTTATTCTATGTCTAAAAGTCTACACAGGACACTAAACCGCATTAACGACATGGCAATTACAAGGAGAAAGCAACGTTTTCCTTAGAGGCGGAGAAGTTAAACGTGCTTATTTCCACGTCTTTGCAGCTGTCATCAACTCAAAAACTCAACTTTGGCTTCCTGGAGATCCTTGTGGTGTTCTTTGATTAACTCTCCTTTTTGAAAGAAAGAATATTCCAATGATTGGTACTCTTTCGGGTCCTCGTCAGCAGGTGTCTTAAGCAGCAAGCAGCAATTCAATCAACAATATGTTATTCTAGACAATGTGTGCTAAACCGCAGCTACGACTATGAAATTATTATTATTATTATTAAAAATACAGGTGTTACAAATGGACAATTTGTCCGGTGGTAACAATATATAAGTTAGTTTACAATTTCACACAATATCATATGTAACCAATTCAAAAATTAAAGTCATTACATGTACGTTGCCATAATTTTAATAGAAATGGGAAAGATTCTGATATCCTCGGCTTTCCAGGAGTCCAACGCTTACGAATCTCGCCAACATAAGAACTGCATATTTGCTTTCATGAGATTCGCGTGATGTTTTCTACTGAAGACTCCCTTTTGAGAACCGACAATGCAGCAGTTTAAGTAAGAGAAAAACGTACTCGTATCTTAAGAATGCAATATATTTCTAAATGAGTACAACTCATTAAATAAGAATTCATTGCAGCAACATCATAGTATTGAAATATAGGCCTTCTTAATTCGAATTCACTGGTAACTCCATCCATAACTCCATATGCATATTCCATTGAAACATAAAATGGGTGCAGTTCGTTCTTTCCATGTCTTCCGCAAAATGCACATTCACTTCAGTCAGTTCGCCCGCTGAGAATATCAGGATCATTTCAGAAATTATTGTAAGATTCTGAAATGCTCTCCGGCTAAACTTCTTGATATCTGCAGAAACAGCTACTTAGTCTCCTATAACGTCCCAAAGTGAGACGAAGCATCATTCTTCCCATTATATACTTCTTCTGAAATGAAAAGGCACGTGCAAAGTGGTAACGGTTGGAAATCCAATCAGCTTGAGGATAACAGCCCGGAAATTACCCACACTTCCTTGGAAATGAACGTATGAGAAACCGAAAGTGATTCACACTTTTGGGAGATGAAGAACACTGTCTATCAAATTTTTTAAGGAAGAGTTAGTCATCAATTAGTATAATTAAACGAACCATTTGTCTATTTCATTAATCGACAAATGTGAATTGTGTTCAGTTTTCCAATGGATTTCAGGAGTACCTCACGTTGCTTCCAAGCTGTTGTGGAATTGCATCAAGTTTTCTGTTCATTTTCTGAACATTTCTCGATCGCTTTGTCTTATCTCTACATCATCTCTCTTCTGAAGGTTCTCTAGTGCAATTCTGTTATTTCTTCGGGCGAGAACTTTTCGTGGTCCTTTTCGACACGTGGCTTAAATATGGATTACATTAATGAAATCGAATAATGACTATATTCATCTACATCTTCATAAGATGTTTTGCACAACATTGAATTCTAATCTTCAGTAACGATGGGTCATTACTCGTAAGTAGCTACACCTTCTTGAGAGGTGCAGTAGAAATCATAAGATAATTTCCATGTCTTTCCAGGTGTCTTCAACTTTTCAGAAGATCACCAACTCAAAAATTACAGTGGGCATTCAGTAGATCCTCGTGTTCTTTCCTGCTAAAGACCCTCTTTTGAAAGACTATAGTTCTCCATTGGGACGTACTGATCCGGGTCCTCATCGATAGGTGGCATAAAAAGGAAGACGCAAATTATATTGAATGATCAATTTCCTATACTAAAAACGGTAAATTCTAGACCGCAGTTACTGGGTGATTGCATGATTGCATAACAATTCACTAAGAAGAGGAGCAGTAAAACAAATTCTAATTTCCTCGGCTTACATGAGCTTTAAGTCTATCCAAGGTTCACCAACTCAAAACTTCCATTTGTACTTCAGGAGTGCCTCGTAAAGATTCCAAACTCCTGCGGATTTGCATGAAGGTTACCACCAATATCCTGATCAATATGTAATTTTAACATTGAGCTACGAGTGGTATGATTCTTCGTGACTCTGTTGCTGTGGGAAGTTTTCTGCCGGTGCATAGGGCTCTAGGTCTTCCTCCTCTGGGAGAACCCAACAGTAAGATAAAACGCCATCCATTTTGGTCTGGAAGAGCGAGAGAAAAACGAGACAATGCCATACTATGTGAGACAGCTAAACTTCGTAATATTGTCAATTTCTCATGTTTCAGTTATTATGTTTATAAAAAACAGTTCGATAATTTAGAAACGTTTTACCTCATATATAATGATTGATCAATATGTAATTTTAACATTGTATTCTAAACCGCAGATACGATTCGATCATTAAATTTTAGAAGCCACAGTTTTCTAAAAAGTGGAGCAGTGATGTGTATCCTTTTATATTCGTGTTTCCCGGTGTCTTTATAAGCGGAAGCTAAGCGGAAACTAAGCATAAACTAAGCGAAAACAAAGCTGAAATACAGCTGAAACTAAGCGCAAAGTAAGCGCAAAGTAAGCAAAAACTTAGCGGAAATACAGCTAAAACTAAGCGAAAATTCAGCGGAAAGTAAGCGGATAAACAGCTGAAACTAAGCGGAAAATAAGCGTAAACTAAGCGAAAATAAAGCTGAAATACAGCTGAAACTAAAATTCCTCGAGAGCCACCAGCTCAAAAACTCTACTGTAGTTTGTTTCCACTGGTCGGGACTGCTCCTCGTCCTTGTCGAAAGCATTCTTCCAACAGGGAGACACTAGCAAAGAAAGCAAAGCAAAAAGCCACATTTATCGAAGTACTGGAGCAGTGCAACATATTCTTGTTACCACGGCTACCCATCTGTTGAAGTTCCACACTGAAGAACTCTATTTCTCCTTTCGGAGGGCCTAGTTATCTTATCGTTCGAAGTCTCTCTTGTAGGAGGCAACGTTTATTCAAAGCTGCGTATTGTTCTGGGTCCTCGTAACAGGTGTCTTCTTCGAAGTATCGAACAGATTGAATAAAAGTGTTATTATATAGGAGCACATCGTGGGCGACAACTGACTGAAACAAGGTCAACTACCATGCCCAGTTACCCACTCCTCAAGCTATACTACAGGTAGCTCCCCTCTCCCTAAAACTGTAGTATTCCGTGGGAAGTTTCTGACTCCGTAGTATTGCTCTTCCCCTTCTTCCATACAAAGAATATCTTAAAGAAAGAAAGTTATACTTAATGAATATTCCACATTCTTATTGCAAATACTGCTACAATCGAAAATCTTCTCTAATACGTACGTATCAAATATTGTTTGGCTATGAAGAAAAAGCCAAATAATTATTTATAAGTTATTTTCCACGAATCGGCACTCTTCCGGATCCTCGTGCCTTACAACAACAAGAAACTTATTAAAATGATTGATGAAAAGAGTATTCTAGACATTGTATTCTAAACCGCTCTTACGACTGGGCAAACACAAGGAAAAAGACACATTTTCCTTCAAAGTGGAGAAGTTAACATATCTCCACGGTTTTCCACGTGTCATTCACTAAAACAGCTCAGATTTGGCTTTCCAGAGGGCGTTGGGATTTTTCTTTATAAAGACACTCTTTTGGGAGAAAGGTTTTCCATTGGTCGTTACTCTTTCGGGTCTTCATCGATAGGTGTCTTATAGCAACTAGCAGCAATTTAACCGACAATGAATTATGCGTGACAATATATTCTAAGCCGCATATACAAGAGGGTAATTACATTTAAGAATCACATTTCCCTTAGAGAAGGGAGCAGTGTAAACATATTCTTGTTTCCTCGGCTTTCCAGGAGTCATCTCACAATCTCCACTTTTCCTTTCGGGAAATCCTCGTGATTTTATCTCCTGAAGACTCTATTGTAGGAAGTCTTCTATTGTTCGGGAGAGTTACCCGTCTATGCCGACCTCTGACTTATTACAGAAAAATGCTTAATACATTCATACATCAGTAAGTTAGTAACATTGTATTCTACGCCGTAGTTACGACTGTAGTTTTACATGTAAGAAGATACATTTTTCTAAGAAGAGGGGCACTTAAGAGGAGTTATACTTAAACATATTGAATTCTACATTTTATTACTTATTGTTTGAAAAAAAATGTAAATAATATTCAAGCAGCATGATATTTCAGAATTACTGAAAATGCTCAATGGGAATGTTATATTATTTCCTTAGTAAGAAGTACAACAATCCTTAATACATTTTCAACATATTGTGCCAAAAACCAAGGAAATGCATCCTACGGATTGAAACACCTGATGCCGCGTCGAATGTCGGGAGAAGAATTTTCAATCCCAGCAGCAGTAATCCTCTATCGAAGAATCTTCTCTACGCATTTCTAATCTCGACCAGGACATAGTTATTCTCACCAGGCGTTAATGACCGCCATTGCAGTGAATGCAGGAGGGACGAGTTTCAGGAGGAGAAGTGCAATCCTTTGTGACATGACAGCCCCCACAAAGACTACATTTTGGGGTGATGTGACAAAAGTTACGGGTGTGGCCAAATGCGAGACAATTATAGCATTGAATAGGTTCCAGAATTTTCCTGAAAGGCTTTACTTCAACGGTGACATCACAAAGCTCGGTTAAAGATCTAAATTTGTCAAAGTCGTTATTTGGGGACAAGGTTACTTTAAAAACTGGGATTTGCCGACGAGAACCAATAGATTTTCCTTCAGCTAATTCGGAGGGAGTTGGTTTGGTGGTAAACATTGGCATGATGGACACAACATCAAACCCTAAGGACGCTAGTTCATCATTAAGGTTATTGATATCTACAACGACAGGCAAATGTTTGACGACAAATTCTGAATTACGATTAGCTTGCAATTGGTAAGTGAAAAATTCAATGTTTTCTTTCCTCAAAAATTCGTAGGCAATTCGATAATCCGGAATAGAAGCGCATTTGATAAGTAACAAATCAGAGTTGATTAGATTACACACAGGAGGATATTTGGTTTGCTTCTTCAGACATCGAATAACCTTCTGCCAATCTGGAAATAGTTTTAGTTTAAGAGGAGGGACTTTGGGAGAAGAAGGTTTAGAATTGGGTTCGGTTGGAGGATCTGACTCGCCTGAGATATCAAAGACAGGAGCAAAGGAATTATAAGTAGGAATAGGAGCAGGTTGTGGACGTTGACAAGGATACAACCTGCGCTTCTTAGCAACTGACTGAAACTGAATATGATCAGTACGTTCGGAAGATAAGGAAGGAGAAGGAGGGGCGTTTGCATCCGAGTTACTCACTGCTGGTTGGCTCGATAGAGCTAAAGCAGCAAATGGGGCGACAGCAGCTTGCAAGACGTCAGGTGGTACTTTGTCCTTGATGCCGTTAAGCAGTCCAAAGATATATTGAACACGGTAAAGGATGTGGTCGATGCTGATATCCTCCGCTGATGATTGTGTGGATGAAGCTGACGAAGCACTGTCGGAGTCGTCAACGTCCATAGAGTGAAAATCTCCATTGGGAATAGTCCCTAATAACTCAATTTTTGAAGGAAACATTAAGCAGTTGAAATTAGGTGCAAAGTGCCTTTTAGAATGCCAATAATATCAGGCTTCTCCTACAGAATTCGCAATCAAGTCCAAATCGTGGATGTAGGATTCGTTGAAGCGTGAGGTTGAGATCTCCCGGTTGATGGAACCTATTGACAATGAGAAGGGAGAATTCATGTGTGTATATACATATGCATGTATATAAGTATGTATGTATATATATGAATATAGACGAATACAAGCACTGAAAGATTATTATTAGATAGGTTAGGTAAGGCTTTATACAACCCCTTCCATACGCCAGTGGCGATTGAAGTATGTATGTATATATATGAATATACACGAATAAAAGCACTGGGAGCTTATTATTAGATAGGTTAGGTAAGGCTTTATACAACCCCTTCCATACGCCAGTGGCGATTTGCAGTTACTTACATTTCTACATCCATCCCTTCAGTTTCTAGTCAACACCTTATTGGGAAATACCATATGTGGTAGATTAGGCAAGGCATCGATACCCCCTGCCACTCACCACTTCCGTTTTACGGAGATCTACAAATCTTAATTCATCCCTTGAGTTTCAACACAACACCAATGATTAAAGAGTTAAAATGGGAAAAACTACAAGACAGGCGTAAAGTTAAACGGCTTAGTAATCTATGAAATTCTTATCGGAAAACCGTCACTTAGGGAACTCAAGATCAGGCTACGTGAACCAGATTATATCGCAAGGAGGGACCATCAGTATAAAATATCTTCGCTTAAACAGAGGACATGTTTGTAAGTATTCTTTCTTAAATAGGACCGTAAATGAATGGAACAGTTTACCTGAGGAAGTTCTAGAACCTTTTCCCCAATCCCGTAGCGTACTCATAAATAGAATTAGAAAACTTTAAATAGATTGTAAAAGTATGCCTTAAAAATATATTTTGTGATAATCGACTTGGGTGTATAGTAAGTTATAATAATAATGATATGGCTAGGAATTGTAATCAATGCATATATGTTTGTAATTGTAATTGTATGTGAAATTGTACGACGAACTGCCTTCGGGAGGTTTTGGAGGGGTTTTCGTCCCGACTCGGGTGAATACCAAGCAGAATACTTACTCCCCCCACATAAGTTGACTCTATGTTTCATAACTGTTTAAGTATTTTCATAACTGTATTAGTATTGCATATAATGTGTTATTTTGAGGTGTACGTTGTAGTTATTTTGGGGTATATATTGTGCTCTATGTAGAATGTATGTATTTGGGGTATATATTATGATGTAGGAACGACGTTAATTATGTATACGGTTGCCACCGTGGAATAGGTTCCACACAGCAGCCTTTGATTAATAATAATAATATTAGAAAATATCATACAGGTTGGGTTGGGTAAGGAGTATATACACCCCATGGCTTACGCCACTGGCAGTATGCGGCGGTTGCAAATCGTTAATGTATCACTTTGCTAAAAGGAGTGAAGTGCCGATTGGGTTAATTCGTCTCTAGGCTTGATTAATGAACAAAGACTCCTCACTCGAATACATGCTGTTTTTTCACATACCACCGCATGGCATGAAAAATGTACTATTCAAGAATCTTAACACTAAGAGATTTAACAACTCGGGGTTATGTTTATTACCTATAATTATATTTCTTGTTTGCCGAATCTTTATTATCTGTTAGTGAATATTCCACAATATTATTACAAATACTGCTACAATCTAAAATCTTCTATAATACGTATGTACCGAATATTGTTTTGCTATGAAGAAAAGCGTCCAGTACTCAAGAAATATGGGGATAGCCTCGATCTCAAATCCTAATGTCTATATCCAAACGGCAATCAGTAAAGAATGTTTCTGCAGACGATTAAAACAATTTTACGAGATGGATGGAATTAATACATTATCCTAAACATTGTATTCTTAACTGCCGTTACTAATGGATAATTATATGTAAGAAGCCACGATTTACTAAGTGTAGCAGTGAAATATATTCTTTTTTCCTCGGCTATCCTAAGGTCTGAAGCTTTTCGATAGTCCCCTACCCTGAAACACCATTATGGCTTCCATGAAGGCAGATATTGTGTGCTGAAGGCAGTCTGGTGAGGGTAACACATAAAATAAGACCTTCGTTCCATCAACACCATACTATTCAATTTTAGGCCTTCTCACTTCATATATATATACAATGGTAACTTCATGTCTCCATATGCACATTTCCGACAAATATACAATGGTTCCAGTTCGCAAATTCCCTCTATTCTGCAAAACGTACATTCATCTCGTTCAATGTGTCCACTAAGTATATCTGTATCATTTCTCACCTTACTTTGGGATTGTGCTGTATTGATCTCTGGCTCAGATTCTTCGTCTGTTGAGAACAGATGAAGAAGTTGAAGTTTTCCACTGAAGAACAGGAGGTTTTCAACAGATGAAGAAGTTGAAGTTTTCCACTGAAGAACAAGAGGTTTTCAACAGATGAAGAAGTTGAAGTTTTCCACTGAAGAACAAGAGGTTTTCAACAGATGAAGAAGTTGAAGTTTTCCACTGAAGAACAAGAGGTTTTCAACAGATGAAGAAGTTGAAGTTTTCCACTGAAAAACGGGAGGTTTTCCACTGCTAGTAACTGTTACGGACCCTTATAGCAGCCAGAAATAAATTAAAGTGATTCATCAAGAAGTTATTCTAAATACAGTATTCTAAGCCGCAATAACGGCTGAGTAAGTACATGAGAGAAGCCATATTGTCCTTGAAGTGAAGCAGAGAAATATGTTGATATTTCCCCGGCTTTCAAGGTTTCTTAAACTTTACCGATAGTCAAAACTCCATTTTGGCTACTTTCAGATCCTCCTGATATTCTCTATGGAAAACACTCCGTTCCAACTTTCAATTTGCAGACATATTTCTCCTTCTTTATTCCTAATTCTCAACAATTTCTTATGAATATCATCTGATACTTTTCTTTCACTGACCAACTCATAAACTCCTATATCTCAAAAATATTATGAAAAACAGGATATCCTCGTTGCGTTTCATTCTGAAGACTCTCTTTTGGGAGGCTACGGTTTTCTACTGGTGCGTACTGATCCAGGTCCTCGTTAACAGGAGGATTAATACGGCAAGACTCTAATTATATTGATTGATCAATTTTCTATGCTAAACATTGAAATCCAAACCATAGTCAAGACTGGGTCCTTGCATGTAGAAAGCCACATTTTTCTAAGAAGTGGAGCAGTGAAGGAAATTATTATTTAAGCGGATGTCCAGGTATCTTAAGCCATTCCGATAGCCACTAGGCTTTCCTTTTCGCTTTCGGAAGAGCCTTGTCTTATTCCCAAACGGCCCGGAATTGGCATCGAGTTACGTATATCGAATTAAGTATAATTTCGATCTTTATATTTAGAGCTACCGTTGCCATGCTCGCTACATTGCAAGTCTCAACTTCTAAGCCGCGGCTACGACTGGGTAATTACATACAAAAGACGTGGAAGAGAACCCGAAAGACATCGTATATATGATGAATACATGATGAATATGTTGTCCTAAACATTGTATTCTGATCTGCAGATACGGCTGAACATTGAATCCACATTTTTATTAAAAGTGGAGCAGTGAAGCTTTATCTTATTTCATAGGGTTTTCCGGTGTCCTAATATTTTACAGTCACCAATACAAAAATCCTCAACCTCAAAAAATAGGCATAGCTTCTGCGAATAAGGTGGTAATTTTATATACATATCTCTATATTCGCATTCCCAACAAACACGCAACGGTTCTAGTTCGTGAATTTGCTCTCTTAAGTTAAGTATACATTCAATTCGTTCCTATTTCCACGGCTTCCAGGCTTTCTAAGCCAATCCGATGGTTACCATTCAAAATCACCATTTTGACTTTCACGAGACCCTAACGTTGATTCAGAATTATTGGGGATTTTCAACAGCTTCTCGCGTAGTACCAAATATGTTCTAGGATCGGTGACATATGCTTTTATATCATCAGGATGTAAAAGTTCTCCTGAATACCCTTTGGTGGGAGGCTACGGTTCTCCATTAATGTGTACTTTTCCAGGTCCTCGTCAGCAGGTGGCTTATATCAGCAAGACACTTATTATATTGATTAACAAATTTGCTATCCTAAACATTGTATTCTATATCGTAGTTACGACATGTGAGAAGCCACAATTTTCTTAGAAATGGAGCAGTGGCACTTACACATATTTCCCTGGTTTTCCAGGATTTATAAGCTTTATCCGATAGCCACCAACTAAAAACTCCATTTTCGCTTATATCAGACCCTCATGATATTCTTTGCTGAAGACTCTTTTGTAGGAGCTTTTCCAATGTTTGGTTGATCAAGAAGCTATCTAAATATAGTATTCTAAGCCGCAGTTACGACTGGGTAATAACATATAAGAAGCCACAATTTCCAGGAAAGTAAAGCAGTGAAACATATTCTCATTTCCTTGGCTTTCCAAGTGTCTTTAGCTTTTCCGATACTCATCAACTTCATTTATCCAACGCTGCGCACTTATCCGAGTCCTTGTCGAAAATTGTCTCTTTCGAAGTTTCCGACCGAAAAGACGCTGATGATGTGATCGAGGAACGCTTCGTTGTCGACAGCTGAGTGAACTACAGATTTTACAACAACCAACTCATAAAAACCACTTTGCCACTCAAGAGAGCCTAGTGATCTTATATGCAGAACTCAGTCATGTGCGAGGCTCCTGTTTAACTCCGGTTATGACCATTCCGAGTCCTCGTCGATAGGTGTTTTATGACAGCAAGACACTATTTAAATTGAATTATCAATAAGTTATCCTAAATATTGTGTTTGGAACAGCGAATATGACAGATAATTTACAAGTAAGTAGCCACATATGCTTTGTAAGTGTAGTACTGAAACATATTCTTTATTCCTCGGCTCTTTAGTGATTTAAGCTTTTCCAATAGTCGTTAACTCAAACACTAAATTCTGTCTTTAATAACAGGCTCATTGTAATCTCTGCTGACGAATCTCTTCTGGGAAGGATTTCCACTGGTCGGTACTGTACCGAATCCTCAGTTTTAACTTCTAAGCGCTTTCATCGCTTTCTCAGCACCTTCTAAGCGCCCTCATCACCTTCTAAGCGCTTTCATCGCTTCATGAGCACCTTCTAAGCGCCCTCATCACCTTCTAAGGGTTGCTTACAACGGCAAGACGTTGACTAAATCGATTAATCTATATGTGAATCTAGGCACCTTATTCCAAACCACAGTTACGACTGGGTAAGTACAAGGAAAAAGCCACATTTTCCATTGGTAGTGACAGCCAGATCGTCATAAGTCAATCGAGTGTAAGTATGGTTATCAAAGAAGATAAAGAAGACCTGAATTCCCCTCAAAATTTGGGAAAATGGATATTCCCACGAGGGCAGAATGAATAGGCAAAGGCAGTTCAGAAGTATGTTAAAAATAAATACCATAAGTCAGCTTCAAAAAGAATTTATATATTTTGTATTGCAGCAGTTAATCATGAAAACAGAAGATGTAATATGTTATGAAAATGCTTGTTAATGTTCTAGAACTACCAAGCCACAGGTATACGAGGAGTTCTGGGGTATTTTGATGGAACCCACATAGCCATAAAGGCTTTAAGGTAAGAGGAGCATCTATATATTAACAGAAAGAACTACCACTCCATCAATCCACAAATTGTAAGTTCTCCTTTTGTCAACATAATATGAAACCCTAATTATGTCATACACAAAACATTCCTTTCTTTCAGGTATGTGAATCTGATCTAAAAATTACTAATATTCAGTCCAGATAACCTGGAAGTACCCATGATTCTTTCCTATATGACCAAAGGGTTATGGATATTATGGGGAGGGGTGAAGGATGTTGATTTCTGGGTAAGTTTGTGTGTTGGAAACAAAGTGTACTGTATAGAAATTGCCATAAAATCCATACACACATGACTAACAACTATTACAAATAATTTTTCAATAGGAGATTCTGGTTACCCACATTAGCCATGGCTCCATGCCCTTATTCTCAATGCAGAAGAGGGCAAAATCGATGTGCAAAGGCGTGACTTTGTGGAAAACCATACGAATAAGTTAAAAATTGTCATGCAGCGATTGCCCCGCTAAGAACGTGGGAAGGACCGGGAGACCGCTGCACGTCAGGGCAGCCGAACATCAGCGAGACTTCCGTCTCAAGAGAGGACAACCCATTTCCAGCTTCGCCCTACACCTCCTGGAGAACGGACACAAGAACGACTTTCAGCCTAAAAGACTACATCAGGAAGAACACAGCTACCGTCTTGACTTTCTGGATAAGGTAGAGATCCTTTTCCTTTAAAAAATTGCACGCTCGCTAATGAGCATACCTTTCTCAACCATTCACCCCTCATAGTCCTTCCTAGTAAACTCTTTCCTTAATATCTCCTCCCACTACCCCTCTCCACACCCTCTTCGCCCACACATCCTTTCCAGAGCTATAAAAACCACCGAATAATTGTTGTCGTTACTTGACGATGCTTCCACGGAAGTGAAACCCGTCGTATTAATAAATCTTGTGGAAAATACAAAGTTTTTTTAGCTTATACAGAAGAAGGTAGAGGTTTAAAAACACTCCGTAAGCCGTCTTTCGGCAAGCGGAACTCGCGCTCAGAGACAAACATGAAGCTCCGGATTACCGATTTCTGGGAAGCCCAATGATCATTTCGAAAGCAACGCTTTCATCCTCGGGGGCCTACTTCCTTTGAGGAGACCCGGAAGTAATCCGGAGCTTCATGTTTGTCTCTGAGCGAGAGTTCCGCTTGCCGAAAGACGGTTTATGAAGTGTTTTTAAACCTCTAATTCATATACAGCCGTGTTCCAACCTTCTCTTTTTCTTACAGCAGAAAGTACCTTAGAGGCACGGTACACTCAGTACGATATAAAAGCTCGTTCAGCAGTGGAACGCTGCATTGGTCTGTTTAAGGTCAGATTTAGATTCCTGTTGCTTGCACGAAAACTTGAGTATGAACCGTAGAAAGCCTGTCACTTCACCAATGCTTGTGTGTTCTCCACAACATGTGTGTTTTAGGTGGTGTTCCCTATGTTGAGGACGATGTCCATATTGATGACGTTAACGATCGCTCAATCAGACCACATGTATGAGACAAGGGGAAAAAATATGCTGCGATATCCAATACACAAAATCATTCGAAAAAAGCCCTCAATACATGGGTAGAAGGATGTTCAACAAACTAAGTATTGCTATGAGACAAAAATTGTCTACAGATAATGTAGTATTCTTAAAAAAATACAAAAAGTTTTTGATAAAAAATATTATAAATGGTTAGTTTTTAACAGACGAGGTACCAACCTGCAAACAGTTCCTTTGTACTGTTAATGCTGCAAGTGTTATGTATTAATAAACTATTCTATTCTAATGGTGTTATACCTGTGCAACAAGGAGCTAACCCACTCACAATCCAGAATTTCTTTCCAGCACCAAAGATCACAGGGACCTGCCAAGTACTGCGGGAAAAGCGGCCTCAACATTTCAACCAGAGATGCCAAACACAAACTCATCCTTTGAAGGAAACAATGGCCTACTGCATCCTCCTCTGCCCTCCACCTCTTGGAATCTGGGCGCAAAAGCAACTTTGTCCCCAACCGGCTCCACCAGGAGAAAAAAGGACGTTGTTTGGACCTCCTAGAAATGACTGAACTCGCGAATTTTCTTGCTGATCAAGGATTCCTTACGAATGAGCAGATCTTCCCCAATACCTCTCCCCTCATCTCTCTTCCGAAAAGGGTTTTTCCATAACCCATGAAACCACTCTCCCCTTCCCTTCCCTCAGTTCTTTACTATCTATAAAGTGTTCCCTACTTCTCAGTGCCTGAAAATACACAGAAGTAATAAGAACTATGTAAGTAGTTGTAAAGACAACAAAGCTGCAAAGTGATGATTACGCTCATCTTCAGATAATGTACTGCACATATACTTTAATAAACAGTAGGTAAGCTGTACAATCTTATATAATAACAGTAAACATTAAGTAAACTCTCGAGTTAACAAATACTGACCTGTAGGTATCGATTGTGTGCATAACAAAAGCTACAGTTGTATTTAACATGTTTATATTAACAAATATATGAAATAATCATAATAAGTCCAGATTTGGACATCCAATTTGACTACGTGCACAACGTATGTAAAGTTCATATGTTAACGTAATGTAAATTCATGAATTAATTGCTGATTTTAATAATAATATAAAAGGCATGCTTATAACTATTGTATATTTGTATTATCTTTGCACTAAGATTTTCATAGTTTTTAATTTGCTCTTCTACTTTTACTAATGTGTCTTCTTTTACATTATAACTGTTTTCGCTATTTTTTCACCTCCTTCTCTGTGGTTGTTTTCTTGAACAGTCAAATGCCAAACACAAACCCATTCTTTGAAGGAAACAATGGCCCCCTGTATACCTTCGCCGTCCACCTCTTGGAATCTGGGCGCAAAATCAACTTCGTCCCCAAACGTCTCCACCAGGAGAAAAAAGGACGTTGTTTGGACCTCCTAGAAATGGTTGAAATCGCTAATTTTCTTGCTGATCGAGGATTCCTTACCAATGAGCACATCTTCACCCATACCTCTCCCCTCATCTCTCTTCCGAAAAGTGTTTTTCCATAACCCATGAAACCGCTCTCTCCTTCTCCCACTTCTTTACTATTTATACAGTCCTTCTGTGATGCTTCTTTATGCTGAAGATGCTACTCCGGTAGCGAAACTGTCATTATAATAATAATAATAATAATAATAAAACGTCTTTATTAGGGCGAGATTGAGACTAGACAGTCTCTTGTTACATCTAACCCTTCGTCATAGAGAGTATGAAATAAAGAGACAGCATGAAAAAAGAGCGCGGAAGAAAACTACTTAGTGGGTTTAAAAACCTAAGTTTGCGCTTAGGAAAAAAATACACCACAGCAGGAAAACACCCCGAAAAGGGGGGGTGTGAAAAACCTGCGAAACCTACAGACAGTTAGCTAAATTTAAGTAGAAGGCAGTTTAAAGAGATCTGAAAGGCAAAACAAGAACAATTTACATAGCAAATACAGATGAAGTTACCTTTGTATAATAAGTAGAGCTAATTAACTTATGAATTATCTGAAAAGAAAAACAGGACAGTGACAGAAATATTAATTGCAAAAAAAGAAAAACAAGACATTACTGAAATATATTGTGGAAAATTGCTAAGGATTTTTTCCTTCGCCTGTTTTCTATCTCACCTGTCCACCTGTGGCTTTCCACAAAGACATGCCTAATCATGTACACTTCATGACTCTATTTCTATAGCAAAATCAAAAAAAGTACAATCTTACTACGAAGAGACAATTTTCATAAGAAAGAAATACTATAGATTTATATTATAACAATGCATTAATGATTTTTTCTACAAATAATGGAAACTTTGATTTGAAATCATTTTTTCCATAATTGTTTGTCTTCTGTGTAAATAAAAATGGGAGGGTTTCAGTTCATTTCCTAAGAGAAAACTATAAAAATAGTTGTCAAAGCAACGAATCTCCAAAGTGACGATTATTTATGAAATTTCCTTATGTTTTATTTGAAATTTTCTGATTTAGAGCCAAAAATTACCTTTCCTGATAAGTTAGGATGTTTTTTCTTCCCTTATAGATTTGGAGACAATACTGTAATAAGTAATGTAAAATTTAAATAGATAACTTTGATGTGAAACAATTTCTTGTGCTTTCTTCTACAGAAAGAAATGTCTTTTTGATCTGACATCAAAGTCTGCATTGCTTATTAAAATACTCATTCGTCAGGGCAGCCGAACATCAGCGAGACTTCCGTCTCAAGAGAGGACAACCCATTTCCAGCTTCGCCCTACACCTCCTGGAGAATGGACACAAGAACGACTTTCAGCCTAAAAGACTACATCAGGAAGAACACAGCTACCGTCTTGACTTTCTGGANTTCTTCCGAAGGCACTCCAGCCTAGTTTCATTCTTCGATTCACTTCATTAATCCTGTTTTTCTCTCCTGTCGTAACCAGTTGCCCCAGGTAAGTGTACTCTGAACAAACGTCAAGGGGTACCTCTTGTAGTAAGATTGGTACATGTAAACTAATGATAATAATTAAGGATAAACCATCACGAAAATCAGTAAATTAAAGTACGAATTATTGCAACATCCACCCTATTCGCCAGATTAAGGTGTCTCTGACTTCTTGCTATTCTCACATTAAAAAAATTCATGCATGGAAAACGATTTCCATTGAATGAAGAGGTAATAGAAGCCGCGGAAGAGTACTTCGACAGTCTTCCAGATTCTCACATCAGGGATGGAATCCATAAATTAAAAGATCACTGGAACAAGTGTATTGAAGTTCGGGGAGATTATATTGAATAACAAAATGTATTTCAAACCATTAAATCGTGTCTTTCTCACTGAATGACAAAACTAATTAAACAACCTGGTATTGATGGATTTTTTGTGGAAAGGCATGCCATTGATCAAATAAACAATGTTGTCGATTTCTCTAATCTCGTAACTTTCGAACATAAAATTTGATCCAGACAGAAAAAAATACAGAAACCGAGACAATTCCACATTTAAGAGAGAAAAACGGGGACGAAGCTGGGACGTTGTTACACAAGTTGTACTGATGAAATTAACGGATGAAATTGCGAAACCTGAGTAAGACTTTGGCGAAAAAAGACGTTATCTTGACGAACTCACAGAAAAAGAATAGTTCATAAAAGCTCCACGTAAGATCCCTACTCATGCCTTTAATCATTGCTTTCTCTTTCGTTTCTCCCAACAAAAAGTATTGACTGTTTTCCCAAACGAAACAAAGAATTGACGATTCCGTAAGCCCACTTTTTGTCCCCTTTGTGATGGATTATGGGGTAGCGAGAATTCTAGAGAGCTGAATGGAAAGAAAGTTGGAACACGGCAGTTATGAAATAATTGGTTTAAGAATACTTCGAAAGCCGTCTGTCGGAACGCGAAACTTGCGTTTGGGAGAAACGGGAAACTCTGCAATACCGATTTCTGGGAAAAGAAGAATTGAAGGGATGTGGATGGTGAAAGAGTGGAGAGGATTAATGGGTGTGGTTATTCTGTTATAACGTCTGGAAGGTGGTTGAGGGCTCCTTCATTTTTGACGGCAATCAAACTTTTTCCTTAGTTTAAGTTGTGGAGTGGATAAGTGCGTGGGTTTTTCTTTTGGGGAATATCCTCAGGATGGCAAACTATTTTTAAAATACGAAAAAAATAGAACGCCATATGAAATTTGCAAATTAAAAAGACACTTGTAAACCAATTTANGTTTAATATGTTATGCTCCCCTCCAGCACTGCCACCTGACTGGAAGGCCAAATTGCAGTGAAGATGAAAATAAACAAGATAAATGAATATCACTTTCAATTGGTTGTTTATGCTGTATGTGATAAATAAATAAATAAGTTTTTTTTGCTGTAAGCATGCTCCCACATGCATACATGACCTACGAGTTTTATTTCTTCAATTCAAAAGGTCTTTTATTTCACGCAAATGCAAATTGAGAAAAGAAACGAAAAAAGGATTCTCGGGTTTCCAACCAGGTAAGATCTGGTGACAATAATGTCACCAACCAGGGCTTTTCTGACGACGACGTCGAATAAATTCCCTTCCTGCCGGGAAACTTTTGTTCGTGGTAAGTTGTAACTGTAAGTTCGTTTTCTTTTTACTGAAGATCACGGGTTAGGGGAGAGCGCACGGTGGTCTGGAGAGCCCGTTTTTGCTGTCAAAAGTAGATTTTTCGAACTTATTCGTATGTATCCAAAACCTTATTGCTGTAGAAGATAAATGACCGTTTCGATTGAAAATGTTCTTTTTTTCTCATTGGTAACGATTATTACAGAGAATTAGGCCTTCAAACATGGGTGACGTAGATGAGCTGGATTTCTCAGAAATTTCGCGCCATCTTCGCTCTTAATATTTCACTACTAGAATTGCTTTATTTACAACGAAAGTTGTTCGAGAGCCTTATCATATTGGAATCGTAAGCTTTATAATTTTTTTATACTCTATTTACCGATAGTTTTGTCGAAAAAGTGTATTTTCCTGGATGCCTTTTGATTCCCGATGAATTAAAAATATGTCGACTTATAAAAAAACCTCCCTCTACCACCGCGATCTGGTGACAATGGGCTATTCTGACGACGAAGACGTCGAATAAATTAACTTCAGCCGGAAATCTGTTGTTCCTTGCTCCTGACTCGGGGTCTTTTCAATGGTTTACTATTAAACACTTTGAAAAGTTCACTTTCTTTTTACTGAAGATCACGGGTTAGGGGAGAGCTCACGGTGGTCTGGAGAGCTCGTTTTTGCGGTAAAAAGTCGATTTTTCAAACTTATTCGTATGTATCCAAAACCTTGTTGCTGTAGAAGATAAATGTCCATTTGAAATGAAAATGGTAATTTTTCCTCTTTGGTAACGATTATTACAGAGAATTAGGCCTTCGAACATGGGTGACGTAGGTGAGCCGGATATCTTAGAAATTTTGCGCCATCTTCGCTCTTAAAATTTCACTACTAGAATTGCTTTATTTACAACGAAAGTTGTTCGAGAGCATTATCATATTGAAATCTTAAGATTTATAACAGTTTTATACTCTATTTACCCATAGTTTTGTCGAAAAAGTGTATTCTCCTGGATGCCTTTTGATTCCCGATCAATTAAAAATATGTCGACATATAAAAAAACCACCCTCTACCACCGCGTTCTCGCATAGTACAATACAATTTAATATCTCTTTACTATGAGATATGAAAAAATCAGCTGCTTTTAGCTGCTTTTCTGTTCGTTATTTGACGATTTGTGACACCACTCCGCCGAAGCTGAGTTACTTCATTTTTTTTAGATAAGAATGTGTTAGATTTTTGACGTGGTCGCTCTAGCGATCTCTAATGGACGTAAACCACACGAGAAAGAGATTTAATCGGGATTAGAAGGATGACAGAATATTCTACAAGAGAGCATTGGTGACGCTGGGATAGAGGTTTCATCTCCAAGCAGCATTAGGTTTTTCAAACCGTCCGATGTTTTGCAGCTTTCGGCACCATTTGTTAACATGCTTCTATAAAAATGTTTTTCTTTTTACAAAGAATACTTACGAAATTTCTATTGAGGATTTCCTTTAATTTTTAAATTAATTGCTAATCGGAAACAACTGATATTTAATAATTTCAATACAAGAAGCAACGACATGCATCCTTCTTTATACAAAATTCATTGCACATCTTACTTATGTTATTGCATATATATTCACAGACACAACTATTCGTGTAACACGAATAACTGATTCAATGGCAAATCTCGGTCAACCATTTCCCCTGCGTTTTATTCGGCAAGTTATGTTCTATTAAGTTGCTATACATATTCCTTGTTATAAGACTACGAATAAAAATATATACAGACGTAAGCAGTACCAGAAAGAGATTTCTTCCACACCGGCTGATAATGTGATGCATATTTATGAGATATTTTTCTTTCATTCGACTCAGTGCGAAGCTTGCGATCCTTGAAGTAGTTTTCCATTCCATGGCGTGCGATGGCAAGTGAAAACGATCGGGTAGATTTGACGCGGTCCTTTTACATTTACCAAGTACAGCATCAAATGAACCCAATCGGTGACACTCTTCGTTTGATTCAGGCGTGGAGGGGATGATACAGCATACTTTACTTAAGTGNGGTCTCTCTTTCCAGATAGTATTAGACGCGTAAATAGGATGAATAATTAGGGACTTTGGTGTATTAGCACCCCCTGCCATACGCCATACGGCGGTTTGCGGGGTATTTATGTAAATGTAAATACAATGAGTATGGCTAGACAAAGAAATACTTCGAGAAACTGTAAAATTCTCAGAAAATTTGAGAACGAAAAATGTTTTGTAACGTTCTCAACGCTTGGGTTCCATTAGGTGGATTGAAAACTGAATTCCACTCCGTTCTTTCCACTCAATGAAACTTGTGTCTTTGTTTTATATACTCGATTTGAGTAGAACTTATTCAATTTATACGTGGACCACATCTGCAAAAGTTAACTTTTTTGTGAACGCGATCTCAAAATGAAATCGGCGAAATGTGGCATTAAGGAGAACAATCTATATAATTCTATTAGAGGTTTAAAAACACTCCGTAAGCCGTCTTTCGACAAGCGGAACTCGCGCTCAGGGAAAAAGGGAAGCTCCAGATTACCGATTTCTGGGTTACACCTGTCGAATCCCCAATTGAAAAAAGGGTGTCGCACCCCTGACATGGGTTCCATCGATGCCCCATGACCTCATATCTTCATTACATTCTGCGTGAGTTTGAAATCACCACATTAATTGGAATGGCGTTCTCAAATCATCGGAAAAGCCGGAATCCCATTAAAACTGTTGCCAGGCGCCCTACCCCCTGAGCCAATCAAAGCAGAAGGAAATGTCGAAACATATCGAACATTGTTGATTCCATGAATGACTATTTCATTTTCATATGAAAATGAGTTTTACTTCACAAATTGTTTTTCTTCTCGGCAGTGATAAAGTAAATTAAACATAAAAAAACCCAATGAGAGAGGTCAAAAGACATTCGCAAGGAGAACGCTAAAGAAAAGAAAAACTTTGTAAGTTCCACAACTTTGTTTTAATTCGACCAATTATATGGCATTATAATTAAATTCGGAATTAAAACAAAGTTGTGGAACGTACAAAGTTTTTCTTTTCCTTAGTGTTATCATGGCGTACAGCCTCTACTTATCAATTTTATTCGCAAGGAGTATTGCATGAAAATTTCTATCGGAAATAGCAAGAAGGTAGTAGAAAAAAGAAGAGCACCTTCGGCAAGTACCATCTCCTCTAACAATAACGAGCGTTTTACGAAACATTATCGTATTTAATGGATCAAAACCTCTAAGTTACAACGACAGTACGATCTCTCCTTCAATTTCTTAGGCTGTGATGGGACACAGTGTGGTACGGGAGATCCATCAAATATGGCATTACCGCTTTGAACACGGGGTACATCGAAGCTGCTAGCTCACTATCATAGTGAAATTTCAGCAGACCAGTGGTCTAGTGGGAGACCCGGGTTCGAATCCCGGCTACGGCAGACTTTTTATATTTCATTTCTTCGTCCTTCAATGCATAAAGCATAGATATATCACAAAATGAACCTGTGACCTATGACGACTCAACTTCCCCTCATTTAAATAACAAAGTGGGAAATTTATTATTATGTATGCTTTGTCCGAAGAGCTAGATTGCAATAACTTGACGTAAGTATAGGTTATGGTCGCGGTAATGTTTTGAAATCGAAATTGACCACTTCCAAATTGATCTATGGCTCGACACCAGGACACGTTCAAAATATTTAGAATTCTCTTAATTCATTTTGAGGAACTATACATAACGAAATGAATACAATATATGGAGGGAAATGAAAAGGAATTATATTTAGAGTATGAGTAAAATATTGAAGGATTAGATTGTGTCAGTGTCAGTTAAGTTTTGTTTCATAACGTAATGTATCGTAAAACGCCTCTTGAAGTAGGGTAAGGAATGACAAGTTCGAGTAATCATAAATCAGAGTGAATTCCAGAGTCTACAGTGAAATGATTTATCATATAATTCGGTTTTTTTATTTGCTATTTCAGTAGATAACTTTCCATTGTAAGCCAATCTTGGATGGAGGTGACTGCAGACGAAGGTTCCGTTGCATTTCGTCCCTCTTATATTTCAAACCAATTCCATGAAGAGGCAGGCAAGGGTTCGGCTTGCTACCTAACCGAGTATTGTTTGGACCCAGAACTGCCCTTTACGTTTACGATGCGATAAAGGTCCATTGTTAGCGCCAGCCAGTACTGCTTTCCGTCTCTAATTATAAAAGGAAGGTTATTCCGCCACCCCTCTACATAATGCTGTTTTATTAACCCTTTAGCTGCGGGACCCTCAAATTTTTCTACATCTGTGTGCGGGAGAAAAGTAACAGGAGTACTGGAGGCGCAGGCAAGCCCTAGTAGGTAGTTTTCCCTTATAATCCGGGTCGACCTTTTCTTTATGGGTGCGGTCAGTGGTTATTGTTTAGAAATTATGGTTGGTATCATATATAATAGATTTAATACGAAATTTGTTTTGTATAAGCAGTCCGATTTACTTTCCTTGCACTTTGCTGATAATTTTGATACCAAACACTTCGCAGATATCTTGATTTTTATCAATTATTACTAATTTCGTAAATCCGCTATTCAGAAACCGAAGATTTGGGTTTCCCCCGAGGTGCGAAATCCCTCGGATTTTCCTAATCTAGAACAATACAGAAGGGTGAGTGTTTAGGTGTCTCATTCAGACAGAGCCATAAAATTGTGAAAGGACAAGAACAAGGGGTGAGAGAGCAGGTCAAACGTAGAAATACATTTTTACCGCAGTCCTCTTAGGAAAACGTAGAACTACGTTTCCTGCAGCCAAAGGGTTAAAGATACCATTGG
>KZ308862.1:1876192-1891554 GCA_000376725.2 Ladona fulva
TAAATCGCTTAGATTCCGCTTAAATAGCTTAGATTTCGTTCATATTCCGCTTAGATTTCGCTTAAAACGCTTAGATTTCGCTTAAATAGCTTAGACTCCACTTAGATTTCGCTTAAATAGCTTAGAATCTGCTTATATAGCTTAGAATCCGCTTAAATCGCTTAGATTCCGCTTAAATAGCTTAGATTTCGCTTAAATAGCTTAGACTCCACTTACATTTTGCTCAAATCGCTCAGAATCTGCTTATATAGCTTAGAATCCGCCTAAATCGCTTAGATTCCGCTTAAATCTTTGAGTATGCTTATAGATTGCGCTTAGTCCGCTTAGATTGCGCTTAGTCCGCTTAGATTGCGCTTAGTGCGCTTTGAGTATGCTTAGATTGCGCTTAGTCGGCTTAGATTGCGCTTAGAATGCGCTTAGTCCGCTTTGAGTCTGCTTAGATTGTGCTTAGTCCGCTTAGAATAAGCTTAGTCCGCTGAGATTGCGTTAGGCACACACCACAAATCAAACTCGGGAACACTTTCGCAGAAGTCGATCACGCTGCCCAATAAGCTGTCCGTGTGATTTCTCACACAATACTAATCTAATACAATAAACCCAAACTTTTCTCACTTTACACAGTCCTGTAAGTGTGAATTCGTTACCTTACGCACGTCATTCCACCATAGGATAATCAGTTAAACATCTACATAAAAACCCTGCAATCCGACTTTCGGCGTGAGGCAGGGGGTGTAAACACCACGAGTAGAATTACTTCTTTAATTTATTATTATCGCGTATCGTTCGCGGAAAGAATGAGTCCCTAAAACGAGTTGTCCTTGCATCCATTTCTCTTGTTTTACGCTCACTGTCGGATTGGTCTAAGTAACAGGGGGGTCGCATGATACCGATTACGTCTTCCGAAAATGTATTTCCTCTGAATTTATCTAACAATCGCAGCCTAGCTTCTAATCTCCTTTCTTTCAAGGATTCCCAACCTGCGTCTGTGAGCATTTGCGTTACACTTGCTTCTCCATCGCAGCAATGTTTAACAAAACGTATCGCCTTACGCTGCACTTTCTCGAGTTTGCGAGCGTGTTTCATCCGCTGGGTCCAATACACTCTCCGCATATTCCAGATGGAGCCTAACTAGGAAATAGCATCGCTCTCTAACTTTTTCATCAAATGCTCTGTGTACTCTCCACTTGCAGCAGCGTTCTTGGGCACCAACGCATTTACATACATGCATAAGTGTTCTACCTTTCGGTAGGTCCATGTGCCCTAATATTCCCTATTCATAGCCTTTTCTTTCGTTACCTGGTAACTCACTCCCCCCTTTATTTCATCTAACATCTTTTGCCTTTGCCTTCCCCTGTCTTTTCCCTTGCATTCTACCCTCAATTACATNTACCTTTCGGTAGGTCCATGTGCCCTAATATTCCCTATTCATAGCCTTTTCTTTCGTTACCTGGTAACTCACTCCCCCCTTTATTTCATCTAACATCTTTTGCCTTTGCCTTCCCCTGTCTTTTCCCTTGCATTCTACCCTCAATTACATTCTTCAGCAATCCCTCTCCTCTCAATATCTGACACACCCATTTCTTTTTTCGGCGCTTAATTACTTCCATTAAAACCCTTTCCTCCCCAAACATTTCTAGCACTTCTATGTTTGTTTTTCTATTCACCCAGCTCACGTATTCCATTCTACGCAACACCCACATCACAAATGCTTCCAATCTTTTGATGTCCACCTTTCGTAAGGTCCATGTTTCACACGATAAAATACACGAAACATTTGCAAAATTTTTCTGTGATATACATATATTAAAATTTTCCGTCGGTCTGGCAGGTATACAGACTAATAAAAAACGACTGTAATGGAAAGGTTTGTCACCAGTACCTGGTTTAAAAACATATCAATCCAAGTTAGTCATGCAGTGTTCGTATTTATATATCCTAAGAAAATATTCGTTTTCCTTTATCCGTTTATTTTATCATTCGTCTAACTAGATACTGACAAAGCTTAGATACATGCTGTCGTGGATCCGTAATTCAATTATTTTCCCAATAATCTGTACTTACTTAAGTTTACAGTTTTAGGGAGATTGTGTTAGACCTATGAGTTAATCTTGATATTTATTATTATGGACATATTGAAGGAGAATAAAATTTTTTAGTGCTAAACATAGCATGTGCATAACATTAAAAACGATAGTTTTGAATTATTTGTGAGCTGAACGTGTATTTCTATTATCTAGAGAAAGTATAATGTCGATCACCTCCAGAGATATTAACTACGATGATGATCCTGCCACTGCATTCTGTTGTCCTATAACCGTAGAATATTACTTATTCCGAATTATCTTCTCTTTTATTGATACAATACTAACATTGCAGGAAATACTAATAGTATGAAGCATAGAAACCAACTAAGGTAGGGAAATATTGAGGTGTTATTACTGTTAATAGTCGGTTATAGTCATTAAAAAATTACCATACGAAACTTAAAAATTAAGGAAAATGACAGGAAAGTTGCGGAAAAGAAAAAAATGCATTCTCTGAAAAAAATTCCTTTCCATGGCGTGCGGTGGTAAGTGAATCCGGTTGGACTTATTTGAGCCATGCTTTTTGTAAATAAAGTATAGCATCAAACGGTGCCAACCGACAGCAATCCCTCTCCTCTCAATATCTGACCCACCCATCTCTTTTGTCGGCGCTTAACCACTTCAATTAAAACCCTTTCCTCCCCAACCACTTCTAGCACCTCTATGTTTGTTTTTCTATCCATCCACCTTACCTTTTCCATTCTACGCCACACCCACGTCTCGAATTCCTCCAATCTATTGATGTCCTCTATTCGTAAGGTTCATGTTTCACACCCATACAGCAAAACACTCCTTATCAAGGATTTTACCAATCTTTTCCTGATTCCTTTATCGAGACCCTTTGTCATCAATTCCCTTNTAAAAGTAAATAAACAAAAAACAAAAGTAATGGTAGTACAAAAAAAGGAAGAAATCAAAACCAATATAAAAATTGACAACACCAGAATTGATCAGGTGGAACAGTTTTGCTATCTTCATAGTATAATCACAGAGGACAATAGAAGCTTAATGGAAGTGAAGAGATGGATTGCTTTGGCAAAACAGGCATTTGTGACTAAGAAAAATATTTTAACCAGTAAATACATGAATATAGATATAAGGAAAGCATTTGCAAAAACATTTGTATGGAATACTCTGCTGTATGGAAGTGAAAGTTGGACTATGGGCAAATTAGAAAGGAGTAGACTTGAAGCTGCTGAAATGTGTATAAGGGGGAAGATGACAAGAACAAGCTGAATGGAAAGAAAAACCTGGAAGTTTTAAGGGAAGTACAAGAAGAGAGAAGATTATTAACAGAAATGGAGAAGAGGAAAATAAAATTTATTGGACATGTCATCAGACACAATGCATTCATGGCTAACATTTATTGAAGGGAAAGTACTAGGGAAGAAAGAAAGAGGACGGCCTAGGAAGAAGTATTTGGATGAGATTCAGAGGGGGATTGGATGCAGCAACTATGTGACATTGAAGCAATCAGCAAGTAATGGAGAGGAATGGTTGCATCAACAAGGCACCAGCCTTTAGATATATGATGATTTCACGGAGGGAAGGGGTTCGAGAACTTGAGAAGGGTCAAACGATAGGTGAATGTGGGTGAAAGTATAAATGCTACAATGTAGCTACATTGCGTGGGTTATGCGAATTACCATATATGAAAGTCATAATTTCCATTCCTATAATACATGTATTCCAGCTCCGCAAGGAATTTGAGGGCTTCTAAGGGTCCTCTGAAACTTCGTTAGTGCGTATCAATGGGTAAAACAAAAATTACATTGTCGTAGGTCATGGTAATTTGACACCTGACCCGGAGGTACTTTTTGATTCGAAGCGCATGCCTGATGAAAATGTGGCAGGGATCTCCGGTCATCGACTCAACGGCGATCAATACATTACCACTTGATGAACCCCCACACATTGATGGAGTGCCTGGTTCGGATTTCCAGTCAGAGAGGCGCTTATTCATTCACCGCTTCGTGCATGAAGCAACATTTTCCTTCAACAATTGACGTGAATACCTTCGTGAATCGACGAACTGCTTCAAGCTGAATTTTTGAGAATTGATCCATATCATATATATAAAGCAAATGTCTGTTGGTCCATCCGTCTGTCCCTCCCCCGATTTATCTCAGAAACGGCTTGCCTTAGAGATCTGAAACAAACTGCATTGTGTTTCTACGATTCTGAAACCCCCAGGAAAACTATTCTCATCTCTGTAAAGGCCCGGTGCGAACCCAGGAGCACAAAATACGTTTCCATAATAGGTAAACGTAAAGTACGTAACCTGCAGAGGTTGTTTCTTTTACAAAATTAAATTAGAAACCTTGGTCCTATGAAATTGAGATAAGTGTAACAAGAAAGGAAAATGATCATAGAATGGTCTTATTTTAGTCGTGAAACATTCATAAAAATTCGAAATTGCGAGAACACTGATACAGTGAAAGTTCGTAATATTTTTGGGAAATAAACAACCCATCCCTTTGACGACTAAGACCATAATTGAATGTTGATTTTATGAATGATCCCATATAAATATACAGGGATAACCAGTTCTTATACATTTCTATAAGAAATGTACGTAAAGTAGGCTTTCATGACTTGAAAACAGTAGAATAAATATTATAAATAATGGTAAGAAATACATTGAGTTATTCTGATCTTACGACGGACTGTTTCTGGTTTAGGAGGACTAAATATATACGATAATAGATATATTTTTAAACTAAATTAAGTTCCGTCATGCTTGACGGGGATGTTTACTAGTTATTCAAATTTAGAGAAACAAGAGACTAATTTGGGCTATTTTCAAACAAATTCGCTGATGGACCCAGATACAGCGACCGTAAATAACATGAAATAAGTACCCAATGACGAAGGAAAATAATTCACGTAAATAAATAGTGCCAACTTTTTGCTTGTAGTATCTAATTCCACATCACATTAGACATGAGATTCGGGAGGAAAGAACCTAAATAAACATCAATTCCATTAACTACTCACCAAATAAATGCTTCTCTATCCCAACGCCTGTGGCTATTTACACGAACTTCCTGATTTTAATTTATGCTGTTTGTTTTCTGTTCGTGCTTATGAAATTATGAGAAACATTGCGATCAAGCTGTGATAAAGGCTTCTTTCAAAATGCTTGCTCATGTTTCGCCATGAATATTCATGAACGAACAAACTTTTCCTATGATAGCTTTGGGCCCTATCTTTAATCAAATGATAGTTAACTTTGCTTCCCTCTTTGCCCAAATCTGAGGCCTTTCTTAAACGTAAACAGATTTCTGTCCAATCATCAAAGTCATCTTTCTGACAGCTATTTTTTTTTTTGACTCCTCTTACTTCGACTGCAGGATCTGAAGATATTCTTTATTGAATAAAATATTAGAAATCAATTGGAATTAAATGGCTGCATAATCACGCTAAAAATTCTATATAAATATTCAATGAACATTTTATGAAACGAATTATAAAAACTTTTTATTATGATTTATAACTAATAATTGAGGAAATAACAACATTCAGTAATATATCTCGCNGGGAAGTCGAGAATTTTTCGTAAAATGCATTGAAGAAAGGACATGCTGGCTATCTTCCGTCTTATTTGCTTTGGAAAAAACTTCCAGCGGGAAAGTTTCTCAGAAAATAGTGAAATTATTTTATTTGAAGTTTCAACGTCATAAGTTTATAACTAACCCGAGAAAAACAATTTTTCTTTCGGAGGTAACGCCGTTCACGGCGCGGGCCGCGATCGTTCGAGCGGCTATCTCTGCGATGTGAACAATCTTCCTGCTGTTTCGATTGTACCTCGTAAGTGCTCCAAATCACTTACGGGATCAAAAATGAAACAGCATAATTTATACAAAGCTACGCCGAATAACTTAAATATTTTGTCAAAATACGATCTCGAAATATATAAAAGAAATAACCATTTTTTGAATCCTTAGCTAATTATGAAAAGTAGTTATTGGCTCTAGATCGGGAAATTGCTACTGAAACGTAAGAAAATTTCGTAAATAATCGTCACCTTTCATCGTCTTAACACAATTCAATTCTGAAATGTTTTATGACAAAAGAATGTAGGATTTAAAAATGCATCGTAGCATAGCAAAATGAACGTGTTATAAGCGATCTCAACGTATTTCTAAGGGAACTCAACGTGTTCTAAGCGAAGTCAACGCTTTCTAAGCGAACTCAACCCATTTTAAGCAAAAAGGATACTTTTCTATGCGATGTAAGCGAATTTTAAGCAATGTCAACGCATTTAAAGCAATCTAAGCGTATTTCTGCAACTTTTTGTGAGGTGTTCGTCCGGTGACAGTCCAAAGTACAGTCGCTGTTTAACCGTAATATTTGCAGAAGTTGTAAATGTGTATTTGTTGAGACTTTTCATTCACAGAATCGCACCACATTTATAGAAAGAGTTTATGTGATGTTTTGCTGTTATTTTAGATGGTAAATATTTGATCGTTGGTGTTTGAGCTATGATTTTCTCGCTTGTGTACCTCTATCAAATATTTACCGAATCGACATTGATGAGGAAAAAACAGTAAGTCAATGAATGGCTTTCCGTAAACTGTGCATTTATATGCTGCTTTGTTGTGCTTTAATGTCGTGCTGGTTTCATGCATGCTCTAAAATAAATACCATCTTCTATCGTATTTCTGTACTAAAACGTAACGTAAGTCAAGATGTATTGCGGACGTGTATCATGGCCTTTTCCAGAGTCGCAAATGGTATAGCATTGTGGGAACCTTCTTTCAGTTAAACGATATTTTATAATATAGAAAAAGATTGCCGGATCAATTTATTATCAACCTTTTATAAGACTAGGCATATTTACCCTTTTGATGCCACCGTTGACTATAGTCGATTTAACGTCCATAGCCCTAAAACTGCATCTAATCCATATACGTAGCGAAAGGGTTCACTGTACCAAGTATCTACGTATGTCATAGCTTTCTGTATTTGAAAAAACTGGATAACTTCACAAAGAACAATCATTCCTATCCAGTGAAAGTAATGATATGCATGTTTTATACCCCGCAAGCCGCCAGTGGCGCATGGCAGGGGGTGCAGCAACACCAAAGACTTAACCTAATCCATTGTTTGCATCCCTAATGCTCTGTGGAAAGAACGACCAGAAGTAACTATCCGTTTTAGCAATTACTTCCCTCTTATGCTTTGTGGATGAATCTCTAAGATCATCAACTAAGCGGACTCATCATAAACTAAGCAATGTCATCATTTACTAAGCATACTCATCAACTAATCAGAGTCATCATACGCTAAGCAATGTCATCATAAACTGAGTAATCTCATCATTAACTATGCAGACATCATTAAATTAGCAAACCAATCATTATAAATCATCATATAATACCTAAACAGACGTATAATTCACTAAGCAAACTCATCATTAACTAAGCAGAGCCATATTTGATGGTTAAGCTTTATTTCGCTAGTTTGCTTCTNGCAAATTCAATGTAAACGTGTTCATATTTATATATTAATGGATTAGTAATTTTAAGCTATCTCAGCGTATTTTAAACGCTCTAAGCGATTAATAAGCGAACTCATCGTATCTTTTAGCAATATCAGCGAAATTTAAGCGGTCAACGTTTTTCTTAACGATCTCAGCGTTTTTTAAGCGATCTAATCGTATTTCTTAGCTTTCTCGTCGTTCTATAGCTATCTAAGCGTATTTCTCAGCGAATTCTAAGCGGTCTCAACGTTAAAACTGCTTACAATGGAAATTGAGTACATATTCATTACATCTGAGCCTTGTTGTCTTAAAAACTAATCATTTAGTATTTATCACGGAAGTAATCCAAAACATTCCTAATCCTATTTGTACAAAAGAGAAACTAGCATTTTAACTCAATGGGACGGATGATTTAAAAACGAATATTTCCGAATCAAAGCTCTCATAATTTTGAGCCAAAATCCTTAATCGACAATAAGAATATGAATCTATAAAATTTCTTTACAAGTATATTACCAGTATCACCACAAAAAGTTTCATCAAAAAAAGGGAGAGCATCTCCTTGGAGGATTAAGGCTATTGAAAAGTGCTTCGATTCTAGTGATTAGTGTTCCGCAAGGCTTCATCCTGGAGCCGAATTTCTCTTCTCTTGGGAGGGGAGGGGCGACTCACCGCCTAGGAGCGGAGTTGTTTCCGAGAACCTGAGAAGGGTCAAACGATACGTGAATGTTGGTGAAAATATAAATGCTACAATGTAGCTACATTGCGTGGGTTATGCAATTCCGTTTCTGCGTCCATTTTACGAAGGGGAGGGGTGACTTCCCGTCAGGAGTTGCTTTCGAGAACTTGAGAAGGGTCAAACGATACGTGAATGTGGGTGAAAATATAAATGCTACAATGTAGCTACATTGCGTGGGTTATGCGATATAAGTTTTTAAGATGCGATTAAGATATTTGTACAAAAGAGAAACTAACATCTTAACTCAATGAGACGGATGATTTAAAATCGAATATTTCCGAATCAAAGCTCTCATAATTTTGAGCCAAAATCCTTAATCGACAATAAGAATATGAATCTATAAAATTTCTTTACAAGTATATTACCAGTATCACCACAAAAAGTTTCATCAAAAAAAGGGAGAGCATCTCCTTGGAGGATTAAGGCTATTGAAAAGTGCTTCGATTCTAGTGATTAGTGTTCCGCAAGGCTTCATCCTGGAGCCGAATTTCTCTTCTCTTGGGAGGGGAGGGGCGACTCACCGCCTAGGAGCGGAGTTGTTTCCGAGAACCTGAGAAGGGTCAAACGATACGTGAATGTTGGTGAAAATATAAATGCTACAATGTAGCTACATTGCGTGGGTTATGCAATTCCGTTTCTGCGTCCATTTTACGAAGGGGAGGGGTGACTTCCCGCCAGGAGTTGCTTTCGAGAACTTGAGAAGGGTCAAACGATACGTGAATGTGGGTGAAAATATAAATGCTACAATGTAGCTACATTGCGTGGGTTATGCGATATAAGTTTTTAAGATGCGATTAAGATATTTGTACAAAAGAGAAACTAACATCTTAACTCAATGAGACGGATGATTTAAAATCGAATATTTCCGAATCAAAGCTCTCATAATTTTGAGCCAAAATCCTTAATCGACAATAAGAATATGAATCTATAAAATTTCTTTACAAGTATATTACCAGTATCACCACAAAAAGTTTCATCAAAAAAAGGGAGAGCATCTCCTTGGAGGATTAAGGCTATTGAAAAGTGCTTCGATTCTAGTGATTAGTGTTCCGCAAGGCTTCATCCTGGAGCCGAATTTCTCTTCTCTTGGGAGGGGAGGGGCGACTCACCGCCTAGGAGCGGAGTTGTTTCCGAGAACCTGAGAAGGGTCAAACGATACGTGAATGTTGGTGAAAATATAAATGCTACAATGTAGCTACATTGCGTGGGTTATGCAATTCCGTTTCTGCGTCCATTTTACGAAGGGGAGGGGTGACTTCCCGTCAGGAGTTGCTTTCGAGAACTTGAGAAGGGTCAAACGATACGTGAATGTGGGTGAAAATATAAATGCTACAATGTAGCTACATTGCGTGGGTTATGCGATATAAGTTTTTAAGATGCGATTAAGATATTTGTACAAAAGAGAAACTAACATCTTAACTCAATGGGACGGATGATTTAAAATCGAATATTTCCGAATCAAAGCTCTCATAATTTTGAGCCAAAATCCTTAATCGACAATAAGAATATGAATCTATAAAATTTCTTTTTTATGATAATCGTCTCATTCGTAGAATGATTCTCTTCTTCGTTTTGCTATAAAAATAGATCCTGCGAAAGATTAAAAGGTAGTTTATGTGTATATTGTAACCGGTCCCGATTGGACGCGGTTACTGTTCGGCGACCGAGGGAGGGAGAAGTGTACTGTGAACCCTGACCATCCCCTTCCATAAGGTCACGTGGTCGCCCTTCACGTGGTAGACCCGGAGGTTCGAAGGAGAAGGGAGACCCTGAGATATTTAGAAGGTAGACCCGGAGGTTCGAAGGAGAAGGGAGACCCAGAGTTATTTAGAAGCGAGACCCGGAGGTTTGAAGGAGAAGGGAGACCCTGAGATATTTAGAAGGTAGACCCGGAGGTTCGAAGGAGAAGGGAGACCCAGAGATATTTAGAAGGAGAAGGGAGACCCGGAGGTTCGAAGGAGAAGGGAGACCCTGAGATATTTAGAAGGTAGACCCGGAGGTTCGAAGGAGAAGGGAGACCCAGAGATATTTAGAAGGAGAAGGGAGACCCGGAGGTTCGTAGGAGAAGGGAGACCCAGAGTTATTTAGAAGGAGAAGGGAGACCCGGAGGTTCGAAGGAGAAGGGAGACCCGGAGGCTAGGAGAAGAAGGGACACCCGTAGGTTAGAAGGAGGGAGTCGCGGAAGTTGGGAGGGAGACACGGAGGTTAGAAGAACGGAGACCAAAGGAGGATAAGAAGACCAGAGCAATACTAGGAGAGGAGAGATATTTAGGAGGAGATAGACGCTCCACGAGCTCCAGTGGCCGTTGCCGAGAGGGAACAGCAGACCGCTTTCTTTCCCGCCCTGAATGGAAAACTGACGGCAGCCTCGCGAAGGAAAGAGAGAGAAAGTGCCAGAAAAAATCGTTTAATTTTATCCTCTTTCTTATTCCATACAATTTTGTTATGCACTTTTTGTCTCGTTATTAAAGAGTTATCTCGACTAAACTGTGTTTAAATTTGTTCGGAAGGAGAGAACGGCTACAATATCTATATAACGTAGGTTTTTGAAATGCTGTAAACAGGTTTGCATGCTTTACACCTACTGGTTCTCTAATATTAATCAAACATTCCCGCATACACTCAGAATAGCGTAACTTCCCATTAACACTAAAAGGAGGGGAGTTTAGCCCTACCTAAAAGAACGAGAAGGTGTCATATGACCCCTTGAGTACTTACTTCAAATTTAAATACTTACTTGCCTTTCATAAGCCAGATTTTTAGCAGTACTTGAAGAATGGACCTTTAAGCAAACACTTATGAGATTTTTTACCTTGAAATTTGTTTAAATTTTGATTTATTAAACAAAACGCGGACTGATGTCCTAAATTTACAGTCTATCATTTGTAGAAACGTTTTCTTAAGTAGATCTATGAACCTCATACTTTAGGAATTTTAATTAATTATAGGTCCGATGTATTGATAAAAGTCAGTTATTGTTTAACAAAATTGCTATTCCACCTGACGAAAAACATAGAAAACCACTCGTTCGCTCTCTGGAAAAATCTCACACAAAAACGAGGGCGGAAAAATTTTTCGAATCGTTTGATTGAATCTTTTGGCCACGCAAAATCGGCAAAAAGCATTTGTTAATAATTTATTTAACTCAAACAGGTTGCCCCAATTACATGATTTATAATAGAATGAACACTATAGAATTAAAAATTGATAACTGCATACAAATTGCGACTCTATTGACTTCCAAGAAATAAAATGTTTAGCCAATGCAGCAATGGCACATTAAATTTTGTCATTATTTACTCCACATTCTTCTATCAAATGTGAAAGTGACTGAAGTGTGGTTCGTGAACCCCCTGCCATTCACCGAAAGGCGGCTTGCAGGGTACATACGTAGATGTAGATTTACTCAACGAAAAGAATATTAAGAAACTCCATCATTTATAGATCTTGTTCGCAAAAATGTTCTGATTATTAATAAAACACTTCTAAATGTTCGTATGTGTACCCCTGCGATTCGACCATGCAAAACGTTCGCAACTCCAAACGCTAAAATCTCATAAAATGTCTTCCTCTATAGTATAATTCCTACAATGAACTTCGTTAATCGTAGATGTGTAACAAGAACTTACGGTTGACGAAACAGTTTACATTTCTTCAAATCCGTTTGTGGAACATATAAGCCCTCAAACATTTTTGCCGCCGATGAGAATCTTTCCCAGAGGTAATTTTAGCAAAAACACACTTTTAATTCTAACTCAAGCATTACGCAAAAAATACAACTCACTTCCATGAGATACATACAGTGCCAATTTGAAACTGCCACGATATTTACTATCGATAGCAGTTGCGATCGTTGCGATGCATCAAATATCGAAACAGGTAACCACGATATAAATGGCGGATGGTGTGTTTACTTTCTCGGAGAGCTACAAATGTTAACGTATATACCTCTGAAGAGACTTTAATCATGGCTTTGATTTATAAACGGTCTATTTCCACGGAAACTGTAATATTTGCTGGTAATAACTCTACGGGCGATACAATTTTCGGTATATATTATTGGTGAGTCGTCTCGCAAGAATCTTCACTCGGATTACCTTAGAAGTAGTTATCTTTTCTAAACTGAATTAAAGGAACCTAAAGTTGCTCTGCAGAATAATATTTGTCTTTCTGCAACTTTTTGTGAGGTGTTCGTCCGGNGAGGTAATTTTAGCAAAAACACACTTTTAATTCTAACTCAAGCATTACGCAAAAAATACAACTCACTTCCATGAGATACATACAGTGCCAATTTGAAACTGCCACGATATTTACTATCGATAGCAGTTGCGATCGTTGCGATGCATCAAATATCGAAACAGGTAACCACGATATAAATGGCGGATGGTGTGTTTACTTTCTCGGAGAGCTACAAATGTTAACGTATATACCTCTGAAGAGACTTTAATCATGGCTTTGATTTATAAACGGTCTATTTCCACGGAAACTGTAATATTTGCTGGTAATAACTCTACGGGCGATACAATTTTCGGTATATATTATTGGTGAGTCGTCTCGCAAGAATCTTCACTCGGATTACCTTAGAAGTAGTTATCTTTTCTAAACTGAATTAAAGGAACCTAAAGTTGCTCTGCAGAATAATATTTGTCTTTCTGCAACTTTTTGTGAGGTGTTCGTCCGGTGACAGTCCAAAGTACAGTCGCTGTTTAACCGTAATATTTGCAGAAGTTGTAAATGTGTATTTGTTGAGACTTTTCATTCACAGACAGCTTTACTATATCTTAATGACTTTCTTGAGAAATATTTGATAGAGGTACACCAGCTTTTAATTTTTTTTCACCCACAAAAAAATGCTTGTATTTTCACAATATTTGAACCACGTACGCAGTGAACCTTGCAATATTTACCAGTTTCTTTGAAGTCGGCTCTTACTAACTACGTTAGTAGGGCAAAGTAGTGTACGGTATTTGATATTCAATGAGCTGCTCTTAAATTTAGTTTAAATCGCACCACATTTATAGAAAGAGTTTATGTGATGTTTTGCTGTTATTTTAGATGGTAAATATTTGATCGTTGGTGTTTGAGCTATGATTTTCTCGCTTGTGTACCTCTATCAAATATTTACCGAATCGACATTGATGAGGAAAAAACAGTAAGTCAATGAATGGCTTTCCGTAAACTGTGCATTTATATGCTGCTTTGTTGTGCTTTAATGTCGTGCTGGTTTCATGCATGCTCTAAAATAAATACCATCTTCTATCGTATTTCTGTACTAAAACGTAACGTAAGTCAAGATGTATTGCGGACGTGTATCATGGCCTTTTCCAGAGTCGCAAATGGTATAGCATTGTGGGAACCTTCTTTCAGTTAAACGATATTTTATAATATAGAAAAAGATTGCCGGATCAATTTATTATCAACCTTTTATAAGACTAGGCATATTTACCCTTTTGATGCCACCGTTGACTATAGTCGATTTAACGTCCATAGCCCTAAAACTGCATCTAATCCATATACGTAGCGAAAGGGTTCACTGTACCAAGTATCTACGTATGTCATAGCTTTCTGTATTTGAAAAAACTGGATAACTTCACAAAGAACAATCATTCCTATCCAGTGAAAGTAATGATATGCATGTTTTATACCCCGCAAGCCGCCAGTGGCGCATGGCAGGGGGTGCAGCAACACCAAAGACTTAACCTAATCCATTGTTTGCATCCCTAATGCTCTGTGGAAAGAACGACCAGAAGTAACTATCCGTTTTAGCAATTACTTCCCTCTTATGCTTTGTGGATGAATCTCTAAGATCATCAACTAAGCGGACTCATCATAAACTAAGCAATGTCATCATTTACTAAGCATACTCATTATCAACTAATCAGAGTCATCATACGCTAAGCAATGTCATCATAAACTGAGTAATCTCATCATTAACTATGCAGACATCATTAAATTAGCAAACCAATCATTATAAATCATCATATAATACCTAAACAGACGTATAATTCACTAAGCAAACTCATCATTAACTAAGCAGAGCCATATTTGATGGTTAAGCTTTATTTCGCTAGTTTGCTTCTCTTATCCTGTGCAGAAAGAACGACCAGAAGTAACAAACTGTTTAAGCGATTACTTCCTTGTAACGCTTGGTCGTCACCTCTCAGAGATTTCGATCCTTGTTGACCGGAATAACTATGTCTTCCACTTCATCTAAAAATTCTGAATCCATGAATTTGTCGAAAAGCTTTCGTCGATAACCTGATCGCCATTTTTTAATTTTGGCCAGCTTTTTTCGATTCTAGCCCAGTGTACAACGGTATAGAATTTCTTTTCGTGATTTATTCCCATTCAAAAGGAAACAGCTTAGCACCTAAGGCTGTGGAAGGAGATGAATCTCATAGTATTATATACCTTTTAAACTATTTTAGCAACAAATAATTCCGAATTACAACAATATATGATAATGTAACTGGATTGAGAATTTTTCGATAACTTTCCTTGCTAAAAAGGAACACAAATTTACATTTGAAGTTTTCTTAGACGCTTAATCTACCACTTAAAATGGCGAAATTCCATCTTTGATACAGAAATCTGAAATATTGCGGGAATAAGAGAAACTTTGCAGAACTGTTTTGTCACCATCTGAATGAAGGTGAACGAAATTTATGTGATTACTTCTTAATTACGAAAGAGGTTTATGTTACCCAACTCAAATCTTTTTCCGCTCTCATACCTCATACAATCTTATATATTACCGTATTTTCCGGCGTATAAGACGACTGGGCGTATAAGACGACCCTCAACTTTTCCAGTTAAAATATAGAATTTGTGCTATACTCTCCGTATAAGACTACCCCTTTTCCAACGTACACTACCGGTAAATAAAAAAACATCAGATTTGATTTCAATATAGAAATTTTTAATTAAAATGCTTATGACATCATGGTACTTAGCATGAAGTGTTTGTTCAGTGCGGCCACCTCTCCTCCGTCCCTCTCTCCTCCTTGCTGCCATATTCCCGGCGTATAAGACGACCCCCGACTTTTAAGAAAGA
>KZ308862.1:1891897-1916872 GCA_000376725.2 Ladona fulva
GTTTGCGCAGGTTTTTCACACCCCCCTTCTCTGAGGGTGTTTTCCTGCTGTGGATATTTTTTCCTAAGATATCACCTTAGGTTTTTTTTTTACATCCACTCCTTCTAAAGTTTTCCTCTCTATTTCTTTTCACCTACACGCAAGTCTTTATGTACATAAAATCATTGACGAAAGGTTAGATGGAAGAAGAGACTTTTCAGTCTCAATCTCGCCTTTAATAAAGACCTTAATAATAATAATACCTATTGGTAAGATTATCAAAGCCTCCTATAGATCAAACGGTGCCATGCAAGAAATATTCGGCTACACAGTTCTTGCTTTATTTCTCCAGCCGTACACATAACACAACAGCAGACCTTCTATTCTTACCCAAAGATCCGACACATTATTTTGCCTTCTAACTCTACTCTTTTAAGTAACGTTATTAGCAGTTGTAGATTAATAGCACTCTTAAGGGACCGAGAGCTATGTCAGTTAGTAAAAGTTACTTAGTTGGGAAAAGAAGTCATACAACACTGGTTTTTCAGTCTTAAAAATAAAATTTTATCTGCAAATTAGGAAAAGGAATCAGGTGTTGGCAGAGCCGTGCCCTGCCTATCTGCCGACCCTTAAAATTATATACCAAAACCATACATTTCTTGATTTTCAGGTAAAATTTATTTTGAAATACTTAGAAAAACCAATTTGTATAACTTCATTCCCCATTGATTACAAAACATCGGTAACGATAGTGCATATTCCGCATATATATTCAGCATATGGAATAGTAAATTGCTAATAGTTCACATTACTTTCGAATAACATTATCATCACCATGCAAAAAACTTAAAATGATATGATTTGTATGAAATCTAATTTTCACAACTAAATATAAAATTTTCTAATAAAAAATTGTATTGCAATATAAGTAACTTTGATTAAATCCACTGAACATATATTCCCTTCTCGTCTTGACTTGTCCTTAATTCTTTATACATTTTCCAACCTTTTATTTCACACCATAATCTTTCCAAGATACAGGAAAACGGGTAAGGGTGACTTTGCGCAAGATGGTGCACACCCAGGAAAAATCCCAAGGAAGAATGGACTTGAAAAAAGTCTGACGGGACCGGGAATCGAACCCGGGTCAACCAATTGTCGGTCGGGTGCTCTGTCCGTTGAGCTGTCCCGGCAGAACATTTCCCCAAGCCATATTAAATTTCGTCGGCAGCATTTTGTTTAAGTTTTTTCGAAATTTAATAAATTAATTCCCCATGGCTTGGGGAAATTTTCTGCCGGGATAGCTCAACGGACAGAGCACCCAACCGACAATTGGGAGACCCGGGTTCGATTCCTGGTCCCGTCAGACTTTTTTCAAGTCCATTCTTCCTTGGGATTTTTCCAAGATAAGTCATGCGTATCACACAAAACAACAAATAATGTGGCATTAATAGTATTGGTTGACTACGCTTCTGTGGTGCCCCTAAGTTGCTGCTGCCTAGGTGCGATGCACTCATAGGGCTCTGGGTGTTGGTATTTAATTTTGAGAGGCGGAAAATTATATTTGCAGCCAGGGGGCAGATAGGCTGGGAATGGCGTTAGCATAACCTTGCCTATGAAAGGTCTATATATCTATCTAAAAGGCCCATTCTTTTTGCTTAGGTAACACAGAAAAGGATGTTGGATCTCCGTGATGACGACAAAGGTCCGCAGACACCCAGCTGGTTGAAGGATGGAAGTAGCGGTACCATAAACTATAAAGAGTACCACAAGAGTGAGATATTGTACAATGCCAATGAGCCAGAGATAAAACAAGAACCAGAAGAAGGTAATATTCATTTTAACTTTATGAAGTCAAAAGGTTAAAGTGCAGAGTTTTGATACATGCAGCAATTATGTCAGACTTTATGCCAACCTAAAGTCCATGCCACTGTATTTTTGGGCCAAATTTGCCTCATATCCATGAAGTTGATTAATCGGAACTTTGGAAAACACAGGAAAATGGGTAAGAGTGACTTTGCGCAAGATGGTGCGCACCCAGGAAAAATCCCAAGGAAGAATGGACTTGAAAAAAGTCTGACGGGACCGGGAATCGAACCCGGGTCTCCCAATTGCCGGTCGGGTGCTCTGTCCGTTGAGCTATCCCGGCAGAACATTTCTNTTAACTTAATTTATAATTAGTTTACTTTTATTATAATGATTTTGCTTCTATTATGAAGACTTCACTTTGTTTATCATTTGTTCACTTAGTTTATAATCGGTTTGCTTAGTTAATGAGGAGTTTGCTAAATTTATAATGAGTTTACTTTTATTATAATGATTTTGCTTCTATTATGAAGACTTCACTTTGTTTATCATTTGTTCACTTAGTTTATAATCGGTTTGCTTAGTTAATGAGGAGTTTGCTAAATTTATAATGAGTTTACTTTTATTATAATGATTTTGCTTCTATTATGAAGACTTCACTTTGTTTATCATTTGTTCACTTAGTTTATAATCGGTTTGCTTAGTTAATGAGGAGTTTGCTAAATTTATAATGAGTTTACTTTTATTATAATGATTTTGCTTCTATTATGAAGACTTCACTTTGTTTATCATTTGTTCACTTAGTTTATAATCGGTTTGCTTAGTTAATGAGGAGTTTGCTAAATTTATAATGAGTTTACTTTTATTATAATGATTTTGCTTCTATTATGAAGACTTCACTTTGTTTATCATTTGTTCACTTAGTTTATAATCGGTTTGCTTAGTTAATGAGGAGTTTGCTAAATTTATAATGAGTTTACTTTTATTATAATGATTTTGCTTCTATTATGATGCCTTCACTTAGTTTATGATGAGTTTGCTTAGTTTATGATGAGTTGACTCATATTATGATGAGATATCATTAGGTAAATGTCAGAAATTCTCGGTTGGAAAAGTGGTTTGTAGTGGATAAGTGTTGCGAAGCTAACTTATTTGTTACAAATCTTATAACTCCTTTCAGAGGGTAATTTGCCAGAGATGTGTGATGATGCAGATGAAGTGCGGAGAGAGAAGATGACAAGGAAGGATACAGAGAAGAGGAACATGGATACTGAGGGGTTAAAGGAAGATTGTTCTGTGGTTATTAAAGCCGAGAATGTAGAGGTAGGAGTGACTGTTGAAGATGACATGTATTGTCATCATTGCGGAGAAAACAAAAGGACAAAGTTGGAGCTGAAAGAGCACATATTCAACACACATTTGTCAATTTTAATAGCCAAAGAGAAAGAAGATATTAGTGAATACAAAAGGAAAAAATTCGATTGTATTATTTGCTGGAAATATTTCAGTTATAAATCAACTCTTACGAGGCATTTAAAAATCCACGCTAGGAAGGAACCGAGCAAATTTAACGAATTTGTACGCAGCACTTTGCAATCTACGAATCTGACCACTAATGCGTGCAAAAATAGCTGTGAAAAGCTTTTAAAATGCGCTGTGTGTACTTACAGTAGTGAGCAAAAATCGAGTTTAAGGAAACACATGCACCTTCACTCCGGGGAAAAGCCATTTCGGTGCAAGAAGTGCAATTACAGGACTTCGAGACGGTTTAATTTGAAAATTCATTCCCGAATACACTCGGGAGAGAAGCCGTTTAAATGTAGTTTGTGCGAATTTAGGACTGCGAGACAAGGAGACATGAAAACTCACACGAGAACGCATACAGGTGAGAAACCTTATAAATGTAACCTATGCGGGTACAGAACTTCCAGGAGGTCGACCTTAAAGAACCACGTCTATAGACATACCGGCGAGGAGCCGTTTAAATGCAACATATGCGAGTATAAGACTTCGAAGCGGTCCTCTTTGTGGTGTCACATCCATGCTCACAGCAACGAAAAACCCTACAAATGCGAGATTTGCGAATACAGGACTTCGAGAATCACGCACTTAAAGGTTCACCAGAGTATGCACAGGGGCGAAAAACCGTTTAAATGTAGCGATTGCGCATACAGCACTGCGGACAGGTCGTGTTTAGTTAGGCATTATAAAATACACACAGGGGAAAGACCGTTTAAATGCAATATGTGTGAATACGGTTCAGTTTCCAAATCGACTTTAAATTTGCACATGAGGACTCACACAAAGGAGAAGCCATTCAAATGTGGAATTTGTGAATATAGGTCACGGAGGAAATCGTATTTAAAGATTCATTTGCGTAGACACGATCGTGAGAAGCTGTCATGATGACTGAGGCAGGCTAAACGACTTTTAAGCGGAATAGATTCATTCTATGCATGTTAAATGCATTCTGAGCAGAATAAATCCATCCTAAGCTGACACTGTTGCGTATTGATAATGAAGAAAATTAACATTCACAGTGACACATCCTGTATTCTATTGGTAACTTTGTTACCGTTGTTATAATGGTTATGTTTTGATTTTAGGAGAAAAGATACTTTAGGACACTTGTTCGTTTAATATTTTTCCTGATCCTTGAAAGGTATTTACAATTTCATGCAAAGGCTTGACATTGATATGTTTTATTTGCCATGATCGGGAATAGGGTTGTCATGCAAGAGGTAAATTAATAAATTCTTGTACAAAACACGAAATACATTGTTATTGTATTTGTTCAAAGATATTTCTATAAGTCAGTGATTGGGATTTTGTGTGACACGCATCGATAGAGGGAAAAAATTAATTAATTCAAATATTTGAGTTGGGCAACACTCAATATCATAATTATATATAATTCCTAAAGTGTCTGTCTGTTGGTCTGTCTGTGTGTCCCCCTATCTGTCTCAGAAACGGCTTGATGTAGAGGTATGAAATAATTGTTTGGTTTTATTTCTCTGGCAAACCACATTATGGACTGTGGGTCATTTGTTGTGCAACCCTGGTGTTGAAAGTGGCTGACATTTGTATGAAAAATACCGTGAAGAGAGTTGGTGGGAAACGATGTGATTAAATGATCCATTACCTCTATTAAAGAATTCTAAACAGACATGATGAATTAAATTGTTTGCACGAGGATATTTTTATTAAAATTCTAAATAATCACATGCGTGTAAGTTGTAGCTGACATTTAATATACCAATCGTGCAAATATTTATGTGGGATCAACTAGTTATTAATTACATTTACATTTAAGCCCTGCAAGCCGCCAATGGTGCGTGGCAGGGGGTGTAAAACACCTATATCCCTAACTACCCTGGATAGCTGTTAGCTTCTCTGATACTTTGCAGGAAAAATGACCAAAAATATCTATCCGTCCGCTTTTTCGTTTTCTTTCGAAGATTACGTGCGTTACTAGCTGGGATGAGAAAATCAACTATCTCCTCCCCGAGATCCGTAGTGACAAATTTATCGAAAAGCTTCCTACAGTATTCAAGTCTTCTATCACTAAGCGAGTTCCATCCGAGGGATTCTATCATTGCCGAAACACTGCTGTCAAATCTGAAATCTCCCTTAACGAACCTAGCTGCCCTACGTTGAGCCATCTCAAGATGGGATTTAAAACCAGATGTAAACATGTACATCAGTATCGAAGAAGTAAATTAAAACTTTGTAAGTTCCACAGCTTGGTTCATTTTCACGACCGGTTTCAGCCTAATCTGGCCATCATCAGGTACATTATATAGAAAGCACAGCATATTTAAAGGCAGAAAGGAGGGAGGGTTAGAGGGTGGGTGGTTTAGGTGCTTGCTCGTGGGAGAGTATTTTGGAGGGGAAGAGAAGAAGGGGAGGGGAGTTAGGGAAGTTATTTGTTATATTATGCTTGTGGCAAAGGATTTCTATTGTCTCTAGGGAATCAATTTTTCTTCCCTTTGGGACGCGATGAAGCAATTTTCCATTGAAGGAGCTGGAGTGGCCCGTCTCCCATAGGTGTTCTGCAAAGGCTGAGGCTGTGGTCCCCAAACGGAAGCTCCGTTGGTGTTCCGCGATCCTCGTCATCAAAGCGTGACCGCTTTGCCCACAGTATGTGGCTGGGCACACTTCAGATTAGCCTGAAACCGGTCGTGAAAATAAATCTGTGGAACTTACAAAGTTTTAATTTACTTCTTCGATGTCATGGCGTTCCACCAAGTTAAGCCTCAACATATTAATTTTATGTACATCAGTGTTGCGTAGCAAAGGCACATAGTGAAAACAGTCCAGATACATTTTCCAATATTGGCATTAATATAAAAAGCTTAAGAATTGCAATGTAAAGTGCCTTGGGTAAATAGTGAAGTATATTGCCTCCTGTAAGCTTTTTTGTTTGGGTGCATTCGGAAAACAGACGCAATTGATCGCCATGTTCGTTCGGAGACAGGAGTGGAAGGGTTGGAAGATATACAGAGCGATAGTCCTCTACCTTGAGTGTCATGGAGTCCATACTAATACACCAGAATCGTGGCCAGACAACTGACCGCGTGATAATGAGTTCCTGCGACAATTGAGCATGCAACAATTTAGAGTGCAACAACTGAGCGCTGCGACAATGGAGCGAGTCTCACAACTAAACTTAACATACAAACTATGTTATATTAATTTTTGACAATCGGACCGATAGCATAATTTGTAGAATACTGTTATAGTTAGATATCCTTTTGATTAACCACAGATGACAGCAGCATTTCGTTTAAATTTGTTGGCAGTATTTTTGTTTACTCTTCAATATGACATGAATTCTTTTTTCGTGAGTTTAAAACTCTTAAATCACACGTTTACCGGTCGTGGTGGCGGAGTGGTTAGTGAGTTATCGCTCCTACCCCACGATCCTGGGTTTGAATCCCAGCTAATCGGAATTTTCCGGTTAGGGAATGGTCGTGTGTGTGCATCTTATGTTATATAGTTCACTGTAAAATGGCATGTATGCTGTATGTGAATACTGAAATAAATATACTTATTCCTTTGGGATTTTCGTAGGTTTTAAAACCTACTAAGTTACCTTCCTTTCCTTTATCCTTGTGATTTCCTGGGGGGAAATAACCTCATAATACCTGCTTTGTGAGCTGGCTGCCTCTGTGAGGACCTCGGACGGCAGGTTGTGCCACTATGTGGAGACTGCCAGTCTTGCTCACAAAGCATTCCCTTAACAGTGTGAGAGAGATGCGGCACGGTAGTTCACTGGTTAGAATACCTGCCCGGAAAGTGGGAGACCTGGGTTCGAGTCCCAGTCGTGTCGCTATTTTTCACACTTGTTATTCCTTTGGGATTTTCGTAGGTTTTACAACCTACTAAGTTACCTTCCTTTCCTTTATCCTTATACTATTTTAACATTCTGCATTGAATATTAACGTTATTTTTATGAAACAACATGTGTATTAACCACGTTCTAGGCCAATTGAGCTCTTACTACTTACCTTAACGTAAAACTGTCATATTAATTTCTAACAATCTGATGGATGACGTAATTTGTCAAATATGGTGATAGTATACACTTCTTTGTTTAAGGGATGTAACTATAAAAGTATTTGTTAAGAATCTATTAAATTTTGTCGGCAGCATTTAGTTTAAGTTTTGTCAGTTTCTGATTACTCTGGAAGATAGTTTACATAAGTTCTTTTTTCTTGAATTTATGATCACCCTCAACCCACACATTATGCTATAATTAATCGTACCAGAATATAGTAAACTTGTTACATGAAGAGTTCAGCAAAAGATTCAACCAATTTAGAAGCCTAAGACAGACCATTAAAATACTAAGTATCCAGATGTAGTTGTTTACAGTACCTTGGAATTAAACAATTTCCAGTGGATGCAAATTGTTGATTTAGAGATGCAACTTGCAGATTTTCAAGATAGCATTTGGACTCATATTTTCATTGACCTCAGGTCAAAACTTGGGAATCTGGAACGAAATCGTTTGAATAATGAAGAAGAGTGCAACTACGAACAAGAAATATTGAGTGCTTAGAACAGATTACATAACACTTTTGGCGACAAAAATCTAGCGATGGCTTGGCTGACAATTTCTTCATCGACATATTTGTGTGAGACTTTGTTCTCAGCCTTAAATAATATTAAAACAAACCAAAGAATCTGGCTAACAGATGAAGTTAGTGGCGCTTGCTTGGTGTTGAAGTGCACCAAATATGAACGTGCAAAAGAAGAATTAGCAGCTTCAGCACCAAAAAGTCACTAATTTCTAGATTTCGTACCATTTGATTATCAATGTTATTATTATTATTTTCTCCTAAATTTACGTAGTAAATTTGTTCATTTTATACATATTTTTCTTTGTTAAATGCCATTTAAATATATAAATGAATATTAAAAATATAAATCTATTATACTATGGTTGCAAGTATCAAAAAATAACAAATATTTCAATATGTGACTCTGCACCAGAGTTAACTTACGGTTTTTCAACATTTTGACACGCCAAACTCAAAAGGTTTGCCATCACTGCTTTGAGTCAGTCAATTACCTTAATCGATTTTGTATTTGAAATTATTTTAATTCTAAATATACGTGGGTCCAACCAATTCATGCTACTAGGGAGTGCTCAATGAAGCAGACCAAACTCTACCAACTCTAAACATTACATGTTTGACTTACTTTAAATCAAAATTGCATTAATTTCGGAAGACGTAATGGTCATACTATAAATTTATTTTTGTAATTCTTGAAATGGTAATCCATTTAGAGAAGCAAATTCAAGCTATTTCAAGCAAAGAATTGAATGTTGCATACTTTAATTCATTACCTCATGGAGACTAAGTCACGCCAGAATGAATTGATTTCTACTTTATTTTTAACTACTTTTAAGAGGACATTTATTCTGAGTTTAAAGGCATTTTACATATTTATTCACCTCCCTTTACTGTGGTTGTATGTGCAAGCACCTGTAGATGACTACACAATAAACCTCGCCCTGCTGCAACTTTCTGTCTAATTTCACATAATTTACAACAATGTGACTAAATTTATGTGTATCACTTTTTCCCATGATAAACCTGGCATTCTTATCATCCAGTAAATTCAGTGCAAAGTGATAATTGTGCATAAATATACCTTAAGTGTTCCTTTCTGTGGAATGTTCATTCTAAATTACTTTACTTGAATAGTTTTCTTAAAAATATGAAATAATTAAAAAATTACAAAAATATATTTTTTGGACCTGTAAAGACAATAAAAACAATGAAATGATTAAACATTTACTCAGACCACAAAAATATCTAGTGGCAATTAAGCCAATATATTTATTTTTTGGTACAGGTAAATGTTTTATCATTACATTGTTCAATGGGATGAAGACGTACAGCAAAGTTGTGCCAGAGGGAATTGATATTATTTTTCACTAACAAAATTTTCACGCATTTCTCATTCAAATTTTTTAACATATTCACATAATTCTGCAACAAAACGTAACAGTAATTGATTTCAATTCTAAGCTTAATAGGTTTGGTATAAATTCCTTAACTTTGAGTTCCTAATACAAGCATTATGATTATTATCGGTTCAACAGTTTCAAAATTTTCCTTTCGGTTTTCACTCAAGCAAAAGTAAGGGGAAAACTAAGAAAATTTAAGGTGATTCTGATGAGATTTTCTTTGGTACAGATGAAAAGGAGATATTTTTTAGAGAGAAAGACCCTGAACATTTCGTGTTCATTTTATACACAATATTTAAGCCGAATATCCTACCAGTGCGTGAGAATTTAGACAGGAAAGATTCCTTAAATGATCAAATTGTCCGAGCTTTTAGAATCTGATGGCATTTCACACACATAGCCATGAACTTCTGTGCTTCGATTATATTTTTCCATTTTCAGAAGAGGAAATTCTGTTAGTAATAGAAAAGTCAACCAAATAGATCAGTCATAGGTAAGTCCTACATAAACAAATACAAGTAACACTCGTGGAAAGGAGTATTATAAGTCTACTTGCCCTTAATTCAATGAAGTTTATAAGGTATCGTAACAATTCCGCCATTGGAAATTGATAAGACGCAGACCGCGAAGCGATACAAATACCAAGTATAATTTCTTATTGTAAAGTTGTAAGGATTTAAGATATTACGAAGATAGATACGTAATATTCGTATATTGTCAATATGCCGCGAAGAATTCAAAGACAATATTATCTGTAGAGATGATGCTCTACCTAGTGGAGGGAATCTTAATTGCAATTCCGGCATTTACTTGTTCAAAATGGCCGACCAGATGTCTTTTGATCTTCGTAACTAACGCCTTTACTTATTTTTTCCCGTCTTAGAGCGTTTGGCAATCATTGTGTCTTCTTATCATGGTTAATTCTCATTTCCAATTAGTGTTTTACAGAAATATTTTTAGTTTTCATCTACTTCAATCAGTTTTTGTGGGAATGTCGTACATACGAAACATTTCTTAGTTCTCTGCTTATTTGGTTTTCAAATTCTTTTTCAGTTCGTTAACGTCTTCGTAATTATTCACTTGCTGACCTTTCATTCTCGTGTACATCACAGTATAAACACTTGAGGTCAATGGATGGTGAAGGAGCTTGGTTTTCGCCGAAAATAGGCGGGACTAAAAGAAAGTGTTGCGTTCCGAAATGTTCCTCTGTCTCTGAATCCAGCCCGCATCTACGGTTTCACGCGTTTCCCAAAGAAGGAGAGATTGTTTCCATCGAGAACGGGGAGAAAGGGCCTGAATGCTGGGACCGGAGAGAATACTGGATGAAAGTGTTGAAGGTTTCCGGGTCTGTGACAAAGAAAATGTTCGTTTGCTCCCGGCATTTCTTGAGATCGGACTATCTCCTACCAGGTAGTAAAGTGTTAACTGTGTAAAATTAGTGGTTTTAATACTCGGCATTGTCTGAAAGTGCGATTGTCTCGTGTTTCAGACCACGCAGCAAAGCAGAGGCATTTAAAAAGGGTAGCTGTGCCTTCCTTAAACTTGCCGAAGACTTCCCCTGCTGCGAAAGACTTGTGGAAATGTGGATCTCAAAGTGGCCAAAGGTGGGCGAAGTCAAGGAAAAAAGTTGTAACGGTGGGTATTCTTTTAAAATTATATTTCTGCATGTCGTAAGATTTTCATTTGTGCTTGATTTACAGTTATGATTCCTATGGCTATGCCATTGTCGTCGTTTGTTGTAATTGTGATCAAGATTATGTACTACAACACAAAGAGTGTGTTTTTCGTGTTGCAGTACAAGTGTTATGAGTAATTAGACTTAATTACAGATTCGTAATTTTTGCGGTGCTCGTTTTTGAGTCACGTGACATGCGCCGCTATTTACATTGTTGACAACAATAGCTTTACGAAAGAATACCAACAAACTTGGACGAAATAAACGTAAGTAAAAGTGTTTAAAGACAAAATTATGGGGCGTTAGTCTACTTCCATTACTATCTTTTCTATCCAATAATTTAATTCATAGAAATATTGCCTAAGAACACTCCGTAAGTTAGGAATGCGAAAAAATATGCTGGCGTAATTATTTATGAGTGACTAGGACTGATTGTTAGGTATTCTAAATTATAATTTATTAACGTACGTAATATTTTCCGAACGAATATGATTCGAAAGCACTTTAAGGAAAATATTTTGATGCAACCTTGGTACAGAAGCATTTATGGTTCACCTAAATTATTCTTTAGTAAAATATCTTGATAAGTACACTTGAGATAAATTCAACATCTAGGATGTTTGATTTCCAATCCTGTAATTGTAAATTTTTACCAAAATTACCAATGTAATGATTACCGAAAAGGAACATAAAAGCAACACTACCTCTATTAAGTTTCCATGTGTTTTACATTGTATAATTAAATTGGTTTCTTTTGCATTCAATATGCCCTACTAAGTTACAGTGCATTCCCAGAAAAATGCTGCAATTTAGAGCCAAATAGATTTCACTTTATGGTCAAACTCAATTTGTATTGTATATGCTTTGTTTTTATCATCTGAAAGAGCAGTAGCACTACTTCCGAAACATTTACCACTGCAGCTCTTCATCAGCCATCATCTTCAGTACATGTCACGTTTATTCATAGATGTTTGCGACTTTTCTCGTCTAAGTGACATCAATCAATCAGCAAATTCCTTGTCATTTCTTTTTCAATGAGAGTTGCATGCAGAGCCATGCCCAGCATATCTGCTGCCCATGAGAATTAAGTACCAAAACCATACATATCCTGATTTGCAGCTAAAAATTATTTTGTAAGACTTTGAAAAATCATTGTTTTTGACTTCGTTCCCCAGCTTACACAAAATATCAGTAACAATTACTTATGCATATTTCATATGCTGACATAGTGAATTGTCCTTATGAGTTAATAAGTCACAATAAGAAAGTGGCATCCGCAACAATAATAAGAAGCTGTATTCAATTTTCCTTCTTTTGGTACTTTTCTCGATTTTATACGACCATTCCTTCTAAAACACGAAGAAAAAATCAAAGATATACTTTCCACAGAATTGTGACTTTTTGTGAATTCTGTGGAAAGTAAATCTTTGATTATTTCTTCGTTTTGTGACTTTTTGTGTTTTTGTGAATTCTGTGGAAAGTAAATCTTTGATTTTTTCTTCGTTTTTTAAATGAAATTCCACCAGATTTCACTTAGTACTTTTAATTTCATTCCTTCTAATTTAATTCTGCTAAAGAAATAAAGTCTGCAACCGACAAAATCAAACTCGACATGTTTTTCTTATGGAAATCTATCTTAATGATCTTGGTTCAAACCCAGCAAGTTATCGAATAAAAACGTGACAGTACTTCCTTCAGAGAACAAATGTATGCAAAGTTTGACGTAAATCGGACAAAGGGTGTGGACTCCAATCTCAGACAAACAAGCAAACCCACAGAATTTCTGCTTTATGTATATAGATTTTGTCATTTAATTTGATCAATTCAGCACTTTTTTTAAAACAACCAAGTTAAAGCAAGTTTTTATTGAATTGGATTGCACAAGTACAATTTGGAAACCAATCAGCTTGATTTAATCTGAAATATAATTTCCTGTGATTCAGGTATCATCTGATCCTGAAACAGAGATTCAACAGGACTTAACCCCAAAAGAGTCCCAAATGGAAGTATCAAAGAAGGTTGAAATTCAGGAGGGATCAAAGGTATAGCAATCTTAAATCCTTGGCATGATTTTCTTTCTTCTGCATGTTGTAGCTTTAAATGATAAACTGTATAAAAATAGAGTATATTGTATTAGGTTCCATGAATGCTCATCAATGTTCGAGATGGGTAGTGTTTCATAGTTTGTGTACAAAGTATTTAAGTTTATATTAAAGAAGGTTACGACCAGGACTAGAACCCAGGTCTTCTGCTTTCCAGGGACTGTTCTAGTTATTGAGCTGTCTTGTCAGAACATTTATCTCTGCCATCTGAGAGACTTTGTAGACAACCGGAAAGTAGATCTGGTTGGAGATGTGGCCCCGAAAGACTTTTTTCAAATTAATTTCATCTTGAGAATATTCCTAGCTGCATGTCTTCTCATGCAACCAATTGTATTTCTCTCAAATCCAGCACAAAAGTCAAGTGCAGTGGTTTGGATTTCATGTCGCCGTAAAACACACACAAAGTCTGTTAACAACACTGCAACATGCCAAGTTATTTTCTTATCCTCTGTCCAAGGCTTATGGTTATTGACCTTTCTGTCTTCCGCCAATCTTCTAACATTTAACTGCTCTGGAAATATCTTTCTTGTTAGTTATAACTTGAAACCTCCAACATACGGGAGATTTTTGGAGGGGTATTCCTCCCGTCTTTGGGCGAATGTCAGGCAGATGTCATTATTATTTTGTCCCCCTTAACCATTGCCACCTGGTCCATCGACCAACTTGTGATGATTATTAAATAAATATGCTTTTTGTTGGCTTGCTGTGTGTAACTGAAGGTAGAAATACAGTATTTCCCAGCCCATAAAATGCACCATGGTTTTTTACATTTACATTTAAGCCCTGTAAACCACCAATGGCGTGTGGCAGGGGGTGTAAAACACCTACATCCGTAACTACCCTGGATAGCTATTAGCTTCTCTAATACTTTAAGGGAAAAATGACCAAAAATATCTATCTGTCCTGGCAACTATTTCCTTGTATCGCTTTTTCGTTTTCTTTCGAAGATTACGTGCGTTACTTGCTGGGATGAGAAAATCAACTATCTCCTCCCCGAGATCCGTAGTGACAAATTTATCGAAAAGCTTCCTACAGTATTCAAGTCTTCTATCACNACATGTATTTCTTATGGAAATCTATCTGAACGATCTTGGTTCAAACCCAGCAAATTTTGTGAATGAAAAGTTGACAGTGCTTCCTTCCGGCTCATGGAGAACACGTATCCAAAGTTTGATGCAAATCTAAGAAACGGTGTGGACTCCAATCTTGGACAAACAAACAGACACACAAACCCACAGAATTTCTGCTTTATATATATAGATTGTATTAGGTTCCATGAATGCCCATCAATGTGAGAGATGGGTAGTGTTTCATAGTTTGTGTACAAAGTATTTAAGTTTATATTTAAGAAGGTTATGGCCAGGACTAGAACCCAGATCTTCTGCTTTCCAGGGACTGCTCTAGTTATTGAGCTGTCTTGTCAGAACATTTATCTCTGCCATCCGAGAGACTTCGTAGACACGAGGAAAGCAGATCTGGCTGGAGACTAGAGATGGGTGATTCCAATTCGATTCGCCAGAAAATCGATATTCTGAATATGAATTCCGATGTTTTCGAATTGATTTCTTTAAACCGATTTTGATTCAATTTCCTGGTGAATGAATACGATTTGATTCTGATTCAATTGAATTTCAATTCCAATTCGATTTTAATGTAAATTCTATTTGAATACAGTTTAAGTTCTAATATCGCTCAACAGATGGTAGTGTTGAGATCGGTTGTATCACTCTGACAAGATTGTGAGCAAGGATCTCTGTTTACAGCTCTCTACATAGAAAATTCCCTGTATCCAAACATTGCAAAAACTGCAAATAGGCTTATGTGTGTAGTAGCCACAAGTGTTCCTGCCAAATTAATAAGCAATGCAACGACAGATTACTTTTTATAGCGTCTGCTTCAAATCACGTGATTTTAGTAACCAATAGTATCACGGGAATCTGATTTCGATTTTTAATACGATTCATTCTGATGTAAATGTCTTTATGATTTTGATGTTAATGAAATTCATTCCGATTCGATGCTAATCGATTCGAATCAATTTCAGCAATCAGATTTTTGGAGTGAATCGATTCATAGAATACGATTCGAATCAATTTCTCGTTTCGAATCGTCCATCTCTACTGGAGATGGCCCCGAAAGGCTTTTTTTCAAATTAATTATATCTTGAGAATATTCCTAGCTGCATGTCTTCTCATGCAACCAATTGTGTTTCTCTCAAATCCAGCACATAAGTCAAGTGCAGTGGTTTGGATTTCATGTCGCCATAAACACATATTAAGTTTGTTAACAATGCTGCAACATGCAGAGTTGTTTTCTTATCCCCTGTCCAAGGCTTATGATTATTGACCTTTCGTGTCTTCCTCCAATCTTATAACATTTAACTGCTCTTAAAATATCTTTCTTGTTAGTTATATCTCCCAACCTCTGACATACGCTTTTTGTTGGCTTGCTGTGTGTAACTGAAGGTAGAAGTACCGTATCTCTCAAGATGCGCGGTTTTTCAGGTAGAAGCAAAGATAATACACACAGGTAGAGCCATGCCCAGCCTATCTGTGCCCGGGTGCTAACATAATTAAAATTAAATACCAAAACCATAGTTTCCTGATTTACTGGTCAAAAATATTTTGTAAAACTTTGATAAATTATTGTTTTATTGCTTTCTTCCCCAGCTTACATTGGTCACAAAACGTCAGTAACAATTAATTATGCAGATTGTGTGTGCTGACGTAGTGAATTGTCATTATCAGTTAATAGTTATCGAAACTAAATATGAAAGTTTCTAAGAAATAATCTTTTTGACATAAATTTGATTAAGTCCGCTGCACAATTTTTTTTGTCTTGAGTTATCCGTAGTTCTATCCTATAAATGTGTTGCTAATCTTTGATTTTGCATTATAATCTTTTCAAGGTAACTTTGGTGTATTCCAGAGTAAACAGCAAATAATGTAGTTGTAGTGATACATTTCTCCTGCTGCCCTTTAGATGCCGACGCTCGGATGTAATGTACCCCTTGCACCCAGCAGACTGGTCACCAGTTTTATCACATTCTATTTGTTTCTAGGAAATAAGGGGAAAATACACTTTTTTAATGTAACTGAAGCGCAAAAGAAATATCATTTTTTCAAAGAATAAACTGAAGTTAATTTTCAACATGCAGCATATAATGAGAACCTCCAGCTGCAGTTGGTGTCACTAAATGTGGTGGCTGCTTGCCTTGCTCACAAAGTATTCCCTTGACAGTGTGAGAGACACAACATGGTAGTTCAGTGGTTAGAATACCTGCCCAGAAAGTGGGAGACCTGGGTTCGAGTCCCAGTCATGTCACTATTTTTCACACTTGTTGTTCCTTTGCTATGAGATGATTGGGTAAATCATCATCAAAGAAACCCGAGCCCTTTAGATGTCAATGCACTCCTTGCACCAAAGGCTCTGCACACAGGACTTTAAGTTACTTTCTTTCAAGGATTCACAACCTGCACCTGAAAGTATTTGTGTAACGCTTGCTTTTCTATCAAAGCAATTTTTAGCAAAACATATCTCATTATATTGATAGATAGATAGACACTTTCTTGGTGAGGTTAGACCCATGTTGTCCTCCTTTCCACCTAACCTCGTATGTAATTGTAATATGTACAAAATATAATTGTAACTAAAAGAAAGAGTGCTTAGGAAAAAAATCAATGCAACTGAAGGTTGACAAAAACCCACGTTGCTGGAAAACATCCACAGGGAATGGGGGTGTAAAAACCTTCAAAAACACAGTCAATGCATATAAGGACAGTATATCAAACAGTAAATATAGGGTAATTAAGAATGAGATCAAAAATGGAAATCAAATTATAACCTATAAAATACAAAGAATGTAAGTTTAAATGTTACAGTTACAATATGNTTTGACAGTGTGAGAGACACAACATGGTAGTTCAGTGGTTAGAATACCTGCCCAGAAAGTGGGAGACCTGGGTTCGAGTCCCAGTCATGTCACTATTTTTCACACTTGTTATTCCCTTAAGAATTTTATTGCTTCTTGTATGAAAAACTTTAAATAAAGGTTGTTCTAGGAAAAATACCTTATCTAAGATTTGTTGTAACTGTAAATGGAAATTGTGTATAATTTCCTTTGTAAATAACTGCATCCCTAAGTAAAAATGTCATCAAATATTGCAGGAAACTAAAAAAATATCCTACGATATATCCGTCTGGATCCAGAGTCTAAGATATCCTGAGATCCATCTATATAAAGAGATATTACATTCATAACGTCAGAAATTAACATGATATCGTTATAAGTAATGTTTAATGATGAGAGTACTCTGTTCCTTTGCTATGAGATGATTGGGTAAATCATCATCAAAGAAACCTTTAGATTTAGAAGTTTAAAAACACTCTGTAAGCCGACTTTCGGCAAGCGGAACTCACACTTAGAGACAAACGGGAGTTCTCCACAATTGTGGAGACCCCCTGAGGATGGAAGCAATGCTTCCGAAATGATCATTGGGCTTCCCAGAAATCGGTAATCCGGAGCTTCCCGTTTGTCTCTGAGCGCGAGTTCCGCTTCCCGAAAGACGGATTACGGAGTGTTTTTAAACCTCTAATTCATATACAGCCATGTTCCAAACTTCTCTTTTTCTTACAATCCTTTAGATGCCAATGCACTCCTTGCACCAATAGGTCTTTACCACCACAGGACTTTAAGTTACTTTCTTTCAAGGATTTACAACCTGCATCTGAAAGCATTTGCATAACACTTGCTTTTCTATCGAAGCAATCTTTAACAGAACATATCTCATTATATTGATAGATAGATAGACACTTTCTTGGTGAGGTTAGACCCATGTTGTCCTCCTTTTCACCTAACCTTGTATGTAATTGTGATTTTTACAAAATATAATTGTAACTTAGAGAGTGCTTAGGAAAAAAATCATTGCAACTGAAGGTTGACAAAAACCCACGTTGTGGGAAAACACACACAGGGAATGGGGGTGTAAAAAACCTACAAAAACACAGTCAATGCATAGAAGGACAGTATATCAAACAGTAAATATAGGGTAATTAAGAATGAGATCAAAAATGGAAATCAAATTATAAGCTATAAAATACAAAGAATGTAAGTTTAAATGTTACAGTTACAATATGAAATAACATATCTAAAGTTAACATTGGTATGCTAAGCTAATTGTAATAACATAATTCTAAAAAGTTAGATTATGGTTAATGGTTGTTATTTAAGAGGCACTCGTTGCACGGGCATTATTCATATCGGATTGTCAGGTAATCCTTGTCATTGAAAGCCTGAAAATAAAGAGAAAGAGAGAGAAATATGGATTATTCATAAAAATGCATTTAATTGACAGAAGAGAAGATTTATGTTGGCTAACTATCGCCCTGGAGTGAATAGAGATATTGAATGTGGATTTCTTCTGTTTCTAATGTAAAGAAATGGAATATTCAAGTTTCTATCAATTTCTCAATTTCCATGAAGTCCTTTGTGTATTTCATTCAGTAATTAATGTATCTTTCCAGGTTGTGATGGGGAAAATCAAGAAGGAAGTAGATGACAGTCAATATATGTCATTTCTTGGAAATATTCCTCGGGACGAAGTTATCACCGATGACATACCATCTCTGGTGACTTTTTCTCTGTAGATCTCAGTTTTTATTACTCGGAATGCTCTGAGTAAGAGATGAAAGATGCATGTTCACACGCTTGGTTTTAGATGTAGAAATGAAGTGGGACAGATTCATAAGTTCTCTCGTTCTTTTCTCCATTTGCAGGAAATGTTGATGCCAGTACCTGTGAAACTGGTGGAGGTAAAAACAGGGAAGGAAATTCATTTTAATGTGAGTATTTATAGTGCAACTTATTGGCATTGGTAAATGTTTTCAAGCATATCATCACTTATTCTGGTTTCTTTGATTTTGATCAAGTTTGGTTCACCGTAGAACCCATTGGTGGGCAAACTAAGGGCCAGTTGTGGTCTGCCACATACTCTTTTCTTTCCAACTAGAAGGGTCATTCAATAAGTCCTTAGAAAAATATGGTAAAACAAATTATTTTCTGTAGACTTTTCTGTATTTGCTACCATAATATCCTTTTAACTCTACGCACTTTTCCAAGCATCTCTCCAACTTTTTTAAGTCGTCCAAAAAGTAGGATTTCAGAAATTCAAAATAGGCTTCTGCTTGGGCAATGATCTCCTAGATCAGGGTTTCTCAAAGTGTGTTCCGTGGAACACTTGTGTTCCATGAAGAGTTTTTAAGTGTTCCGCGGAAACTTACGAAGAATGATAATTCTTGTATGAATTTCAGTTTTGAATTAAGTTATAACATATTTTTAAAATCAGGGACTCTTGATTACATGAGAAGATTGTGTTTTCAATAAACCATTGACTCTTACTTTGACGAAATCAATTATTACTAATATTTATTGACAGAAAAAGTAACCTAGGTGTTCCGCTGATATCATAGAATTGATAAAGTGTTCCGCCGGAGGAGAAGTTTGGGAAACTCTGTCCTAGATGGTTCAATGTGAACCATTGTCCACTTAGCCATTTCTTCAAGTTTGGAAATAGAAAGAAATCCAGTGAATACGGTGGATGATTTAATAATTTGAACTTTTAACCCCTCAAGTTGGTATTTAATATTTTGGGATTTAACTCCTAAGGTGGTATTTAAATTTGTCCAAAATGTATGGTAAATATAAAAATATTTACTGCTAGTTATGATGGATCAGCAAAGGTGGCAGTATTATACACACATTCTCAACATATGACTGCAAGAAGTGTGAAAAAAAACGAGAGATGGTAAGGGAAAAGAGACTTACTACAGATGAGGCAACTGGAATTATGCCATACGTACAACTGCCTTGGAAAAGATAATAGAGAGTTTTAGCATTGCGTACACCGTAGGTTCAACTGCTGTTAAATTGAAACGTCCATACGATCTACCGGGCACCGTACATAGAGTTTCAGCATACCGTCAACCAACAACAACAACCAGAAGGCAGCGCGTGTTGAAATTCTTCCCTGTTGCCTCCACCACCTCTTCCTGTACCTCCCTCCATCCATTCTCATAGAGAATAGTTCCTATAATTTGTCCTAGCAAGATGATATCGCCCCTTTTGGGAATCGCAACCATTCTTGCTTCGCCATATTTGACTCCTTCCCTCGACGTGGGGATTCCAAAATTAAACGTGCCCGTGAGACAGACCTGGACAACGTGGAATTTTGCACATGCCCACTGAGACATTTAGAATATATCGGTTAACCAATAAGCCCCTGCTAAAACTCTCTAATAGGGTCTGTACACATGTACGTCGAACATGCCGGGGGGTTAATTCCATAATTTTGACCATTGAAACTGTGCAGGTACACATTTCTTGTACATTCTCTCATTCATTGTCTTAATGGAAGAGGATCTTTTTCAAACGAGGACGTTTTTTCTTGATTCTTTCCCTCAAGCGGTGCAATAATGATACATAATACAATCTAATGCAAGAGATGGCACTCTTAATCTTATATATTACTTGTCCTTTGTTCTTTTTCTTAGGTCCTCATTATAAAACAAAATATTTCTATTCGCATTCATTATTGTACTATTTTAATTAACTGTTACATTTTTCATGTCTTTTTAGTAAGTGTCATTTTCTATATTCTCTCGATATTCGATATTTTCCAATTTCTCATAGTGTATTCTTGCAGTTACCACTTTTTTATGTTATTTTATTTTTGTAATTTCGTTTGAATGTGTTATCTGATGTTTCTGTTTTATCAATTATTTCCTCATGGTTTATTATTGCAGTTTTTCCTGTTTATGATTTTATTTTATTATTAATTTGTAATTTTGTTATATTACTATTGATTTTGTAATTTCCTTCTTATACACAGCTTTCTTAAACATCTTTTAGCATGAACTATCAGTAGGTTTGCGCAGGTTTTTCACACCCCCCTTCTCTGAGGGTATTTTCCTGCTGTGGATATTTTTTCCTAAGATATCGCCTTAGGTTTTTTTTTACATCCACTCCTTCTAAAGTTTTCCTCTCTATTTCTTTTCGCCTACACACAAGTCTTTATGTACATAAAATCATTGACGAAAGGTTAGATGGAAGAAGAGACTTTTCAGTCTCAATCTCGCCTTTAATAAAGACCTCTTAGTATCATAAATGGTTTGTTTTTACTAAGTGTCATCACTGACTATTGATGTTAATGTCTCAGTTATATCCATCACGTGGTTTCATTTTTACTGTCGATTGAAGTAAAATAAACTTTTGTTTATTTAGAGAAATATAAGCGGAAGTAATTCAAGGCCCTCACCTTGCATGCACCCCCTGCCGAGTATCCTGGAAGTTATGCAGCCAGATGTGCTTCGTTGCATTTGCGGGTTGCCTATTAGGAAGTAATTCTATAAAATCAATTCCCGCATAGGAGAAAGCTACATCTACATATGTGAACCCCACAAGCAGCCTTTTAGCGTTGGACAACGGGTGTATGCACAAAGACTCTACTTCCCTAATCGATCACTTGAATGAATGAATAATAAATTTATTTCACACACAAGATTACAAATCCAAAAAAAATAAACAAATATAAGTGAAATTAGGCATCCCTGAAGAACCTTTTATAGGGATTGCCAACACTTTAAACATAGAACGTATTCGGTAGCAAAACTTTCACGCATTTTTCGCAGAAAAAATGAATTTTTGATCTATTTGCTCTAGCGTCTATCTCTCTGATTTTCCTCTTTGAATCAGAATGGCCTATGTGACGGAGGAATCTTTAAATCGGCTACGTTTTCTACAAAAATACCTTCGCTGAACTTATTGAGTAAACTGAGTCTTTGTTTAAAACTTCCATCTTCTAGAGATTCTAATCCTGCATCCTAAAACATTTGAGTGATGCTCACTGATTTTTCGTAACAATTATTACATTACGATCATCTTACGCTGTTCTTTGTAGCTCTGGAATACAACACTAATTAACACCCATACTCAAGATTAAGCCTAACTAATTAGGAATAACTTTGCTCGTGAACGTTTTCTTCGCATTTCAAACATTTCTTTTTTGTTATTACTCTAGCATGTAATTCCATTTCATATTCATAGTACAGTATTCACAATAGAATGGAAAAGTTTCAGACGTGTCTATTTAAATACCCAGCATTCTGTTAGACCTGTGGAACGGGGTACATGATTGTGTCACTATTTCCCTAATCGATTACTTTTGCATATCGTTCGCGGAAAAATGAGTTCTTGAATCGACTGGTTCTAGCATCTGTTTCCCTGATCTTTCTCACAGTATTGGAACAGCCTGTGTATCATGGTGAACACATTATATCAGTTACATCTTCTTTGATCATGCTTTCTCCGAATTTATTCAGTAAATTAATCCTTTGTTGAAATCTTCTTACTTCTAAAGATTCCCATCTTGCGTCCTGAAGCATCTGAGTGACATTCACTGATTCATTATAGCCATTCTTCACAATATGTATCGCCTTTCACTGCACCTTTTCTAATTCTTGAATACATCACTTATTGGCCCATACATTACACACAAACTCAAGATGAGGTCTAACCAAAATGAAATAACATTGCTCGCAAACTTTTTCGTTGCTCCAACCGACTATTCTTTTAATGAAGATGAGTTTCTTAAATGATTTTCTGTATATATATAGATGTGAGGACTCCATGTTAAGTTAATCATGAGGGTTAGCACAAGATACTTCACCGATTCTACTGTTAATAAGTTTATGCCACAGAGACTGTACAGATAATCTTTAATAATAGATTTTCTTTCAAAGAAGTTAACTACTGACATTTTTTTTATTTATTTATTTCTCAATGCTCCCACAAACATCCAACATTGGACAATTACAGTGGTGGGCTTCAACATTAACACTTTGTCTACATTTAGCACTTATTGCCAATTATCACACCGTTTCATAATTTTATCTAAATCATTTGACAGGGTTAATCTATCCTCTACTCTCTATTTCCCTGTAAATTGCCATATAGTCCACAAATATCCTAACTTTACAACCGATGAGATTGCTAAGGTCTTCATGTATACTTAAAATAGTAACGGTCTGATTACACTACCCTATGGAATGCCCTAGGTCATCTTAACCATGTTAGAATTACTTTGTCCAGTACCATGCATTGCTCTGTATCGGAGAGAAAGTCCTTCATCCAATTTATTTCCTCTGCATTGATTCACACAACATCCCATTCTGCATCTGAGGAATTTGGGTGACATTCACTGAGTTATTAAAGCATTTTTTTACAAAATATATCACCTTTCACAGTACTTTTTCAAGTTCTTGAATAACACACTTACCGGTCCATACACAACGCCCATACTCAAGATGAAGCCTAACTAATGCAAAATAACTTTGCTCAAGAACTTTTTAATAGCTCCAACCCACTATTCTCTTAACGAAGCCATTTTTCTCAAGTACTCCTCATATATTATGGATGTGGGTACTCATGTTAAGTTATTTGTGATTATGGGTAGGTTATGGGTAGTTTTCCCTTATAAGTTAAATGAAATTTGAGAATATAACTTGTGAAACAAAAGAAACAACGATAAAACTATTAGAGCAGGTAAATTTTAATTTGAAGCATTAATTAATTTATAAGAGAGTAACCCTTTTGTCATGTATACATGGCTGACTTTTTCTGTGCTCCTAAAGACTATTCTCTTCATGAAGCCATGACAGCGAATGATGCCACCATGTGAACGAACTAACAATGTCTCCCAAATGGCTTGCAAAAATGTTCTGTTGAGGTAACTTAATGGACAGAGTACCCGACCGACTATTGGGAGACCCAGGTTTGATTCCCGGTCCCATCAGACTTTTTTCAAGTCTATTCTTCCTTGGGATTTTTCCTGGATATGCACCATCTTGCACTAGACCACCCTTACCCGTCTTTCATAGGCCTATGTAATGTTGATAGCAATGTGGGGATATTTGTGGATGACTCAGTAATCTATAGAGATATATCAAAACTTAAAATTTGTTTCACTGTTAAAGAATTGTTTGGATGTTCTGAACACCCTGTGAGATTAATCGAGTATTAATATAGTAATAATGAACTGAAATTAATATCAAAAACTGATTCCATCTTTTGCATTTCAGGATCCGCTGCATTTTGCATGTAAGAAAGAAGACGAGGGAGATGAGGTAAGTTTCCTACACATTAAAGTTGTAACTTGTTTGCAAACTAAGTTTGTTTCCATGGTTTTGTCTCCTTAAGTTTGAGCTCACTGATTTATCATAGCAATTTTCATAAAAAAGTAGTCTTTCACTGCACCTTTTCTAATTCCCGAATGCAACAGTGTGTTCATGTTTACTAAGAGCACTCGTTGGTGTGTTTTTGATCAAGTTGGACCAACTCAAAATAAGAATTAAACACATTTAAGGAATTTAACCAACAAAAAGGTCCATTTAATTGAGTCCTGTGGCTTTTATCAAGTTCATGCACTAGCACGTAGCACAGAGTCTGAAATTCACTTCTTCCACCAAATGGGTAGGAGCAAAGGCGTCCCGTCTGCAAGGCATGAGTCCGTCTCAAAACATAACATTTGTGCTAAAGCAACTAGAAAACTCGGTTTCATTAGGCGAATTTTTGGGAAATTTAACAAAAAAATTAGAGAACAATGTTATTTTACGTTGGTTAGGCCTCATCTTGAATATGTATCAAGTATATGGGATCCGGCAGATGAAACATGCATCTGTGAACTCGAGAAAGTACAATGGAAAGCAATACGTTTTGTTAAGAAGTGCTACGATAAAAAAGCAAGTGTTACCAAAATGCTGTCAGATGCAGGTTGGGAATCCTTAAAAGATAGGAGACTAGAAGCTAGATTGCGATTGCTCGATAAATTTAGGGAAAGTACATTTGCGGAAGATATAGTAGATATTATGAGACCCCC